>JASCZI010241710.1:32994-62987 GCA_036250425.1 Stylosanthes scabra
TATAAAGCATTCTTTTTTCTTCCAAAATAACCATTATAAATACATCACTCACCACTTTTCTCATAAGCGCTTCCAAACGTTTCCCAACCTTTCCCAGCCTCTAAAAGCAGTCTTCAAAGTTTTCTCTAAGACTTAGAAATCATCATTCACTTGTTCTTCATTTTGTTCCGTGGAACACCCGACAACCAACTTTGCCTAAACCTTTTTCACTCTACAAAGCTCATTCATCTTCTTGTGACATTAGTTAAGGTCTCTACACTTGTTCTCCACCATCACTTCACATCATTGGTCCTAGTGTTGCTTATTTTGCCTATAATAGAAGTGTTTCTCATAAGTTTACCTACCCTTGATCTCTTTTCTTTACCATTCTTTACTTAATTTATTTTCACAAAATCTCACCCGAATCATTTGGCGACTCCACTGGGGAGGAACACTCCAACGCCATGGCAGAATCTAGTAATACTTACTCTAGGGAGAACAGACCACCCAAACGACGTTCAATAACTCCTCGTAACCTCAATCTCAATTTGGGGATATCCCGAGGTGAGGATGAGTACCATGAAGAAGAAGAACACATGGAGTAGCAGAATCTTGGTGCAAGAGGCGGAGGAACTCCTGCCTAGGAAAAATTATTTACACCCCACGTTGGAAGTACTGCCGGTGTACATACCCGCATCATCATGTTCATGTGTACAACTAAATGAGGGAAGAAGATGAGAACACTCTTATCACTTGGAAGGAGTGCAAAAAAACACCTCATATCATTCCTAGATTACATTCGGTTTTCAGAAATCACTATGAGCTCAAGATCAAAGAGCTTCCAAAGTTGTTAACAGGAAAGGTGTTCACCCAGTATGCAGAGTTGAGAGCTAATAGAATCAACACCCAGGAGCGATTGGTGATGATGTTTTGCAACAAGTTCATGGAAGAGGAACCCTCCATGCACATCATGGAATTTATACGGACACCCTCCCGGAGCCACAGTTGGTGTACAAATGCATTAGAAACGTGGAAGATGGGTCTCAAACTTTTTCTTTTATGAGAAACCAAAACATCTTCTCTGAACCCTTGAAGAGATAGAGCTATGATATAACTGATGCAATAAGCGCAGTGGGAGGAGATTGAAGGAAACTCCCTCTCTAGAGGCATTTGCCGCTGATCATAGGAGCATGAGGTGTTCCTATACCAGGGATTCCTATTCGAGGGGTTCCAACAGAAAAAGCCATTTATCTCCGTTACCCCTCTTAGTCCGTGCGTGTTGTTAATGGTAAGAGCAAGAGGTATTCTTGTTCCATAAGTTCCTATTTCAAGGGTTCCAACAGAAAAAGTAGATGAAGTGGAAGAGATGATCACCATGGAGGAGCCACCTAGATGAAGACACGCTGGCTAAAGGCCTCTTGAAAACACAGGGGGTGTAGAATCAATGTTCAACCAACTTGGGTAGGAACCCCACATTTAGAAAGATACTGCCAAAGCATTCATAAGAGTCATTCAGAAGCATGAGAAAAGCTTGGGGGCCATTAACTCTCCACTCACAAGAGTAGTAGAAATCCATGTAAATACGTTGGTATTTCGGAACCCTCTCTGACTCGTTCAACCGGGAGTTCTACGGTCAGAAAAATAGAAGCTGAAAGGTCAAAGAAGAAATCAGAACACCAGTTCCTGCAAAAGGGTGAGTTGTTCAAAAGGAGTTTTATCGAGGAGGTGTTTCAGATTCTCACTCGTATAACTACGGGTTCTACCTTCAAGAAAGTAGAAGCTGAAATGTCAAAAAAGAAATCAGAACACCACTTCTTACAAAAAGGAGAGTTGTTCAAAAGGAGCTTTACCGAAGAGGCGTAAAAATGTGTTCAAAAGAAGGAAAAAGACAAAGTCTTAGAAGAAGCCCTCAAGGGGTTTGTGGAAGAAGAAGCCATCAATTGGTCAGGAGGTGTTCCACGCACCTTATCAAAAAGGAAGAGCGGGGAAGGAAAATTTTTAATTCTTAAAAAAAAAGTGTTCAAATACACTTATCACACAACATCTTTCTACCTGCAAAAACATAATGTGTGTATGCAAAAGTGTTCACACAAGCAGAAAAATAGAAAGAAAACAAAGTGTTCGAATACACTTCTCATACAATCTCTTTCTACCTGCAAAAAATAAAATGTGTGTACGCAAAAATGTTCATACAAGCAGAAAAATATAGAAAGAAAACGAAGTGTTCAAATACACTTGCTACAAAAAATCTTTTCACCTAGCTACAAAAGAAAAAATGTATCCGCAAAAATGCCCACACAAGCAGAAAAGTGGAGAGAAAGCAAAAGTGTTATGCTATAACACCCTCACCCTGCAAAAAACAAAGTGTGCATTTAAAAGAGTCCACACAAGCAGGAAAATAAAATTACATGATGAGTGTGCATAATATCAAACAAACACCCAAAAACAGGGGTGCACAATCAAAGCCAAAAGGCATCAAACAAAGGAATATACTTTGTCAAGTGTAGAAGCTACAAAAGATCATCATAAGTTATCACGGGAGGACACCTCCTCAAAACTGACCAGTTGTTCTTGCTCCAAGATGACACCAGCTAACTTAATCTTCATGGTGTTCAACTCAATTGTAAGACTAACAATTATCTCCTGAAGAGTAGAAATACCGGAGGAAAGGGAGTCATGTTCTTTAGACAAGATCTCTCATCTAGCAAAGTCAGGAACACCCAGATGAAGACTTCAGCTTAGAAGAAAGCTTCTCAAACCAAGGACCACCGAATTTAAATAACTTAAGGTTATTTAAGTGTGTCTCTTTCATATCTCTATGAACACCCCCATAAGTCTGCAAGGTGTGCAACATCCAGGAGTCCAGAAAATGTTTGGTACCCAAGTTGAAAAGGTGGTTGATATCACTATGAAGCAAGAAGAAGGAGTTCACAGATGCAAAGCGAGACAACCAAGTCTTTGTATCACCATGAGAACACTCAAACTTACGATGAGGCAAAAACTATCAAAAAATAATTGAGCTTATCGGTTGTTCTACGGGAACCCCACCTAGAACATTATCTTGAGGAGTCTTCAAGAAAGCTAAGTACCATTGTCTTTGAATATTATCTATATTGGATTGTTATTCTGAAATCCTATTGAAGATAGCTAAAGGTTTAACACCTCGGGAAAATTTTGAAATGAAGGACTTGCTCAAAACCACAAACACCACCAATACTATGATATGTGTCTCATTTTGATCAGTGTTCTAAAAAATTTTGAACACATCGAGCTACATTTTCATGAGTGCTACAATATGACATTTACTTTAATATCCAATCCCTTTTGGAGTTTCAAACACAGAATGCATGGAGGAGTTCTTAGTCTTTGAAGAAATATCAAGGGGTGTTCCAACAAAAAGGCAAGGAGAAAAAGATCTCAATGTATGTTTTTTATCCATGAGGTGTTCACTAAAGAGTAAGCTGTGAAGGGGTTCAGTTGATTATTTCTTGCATCCATGATTATTCAAATATTCAACACTTATGAGGTACACCCGATGAGGTGTTTAAAGGTGTTCGCTCCATCAGCTTGTGTCCATTCAAAAGGTGTTCATTGAAGAAGGGTACTGATAAAGGTGTCTACTCAAAGAAAAAATTATCTCCATCAGCCAGGTGTTCCTCTAAAGTCTAGCATACTGGAGTTCTTATTTTGATTCAGCAACACTACTTGGGGGCTAGCTGCTACTTACATTTCCCCAACTCCTCTTCAACAAGAATCTTCCTCACAACAACAGTTCTTTCTACGATGAAAAGAGATCTCAACAATAAAATTACTCTATCCAAAGAAGGGTTAAAACTTTCTTATCATCTCTCTATCATATACTCATCTACATACATCATGCTAGATGTTATAGAAACTTATCATGCATGGATAGAGTTTTTTGATCATGGCCATGGTCTAATTAAGTCATGGGGTACTTACAAATCATACGAACACTTGCATGAATATAAAGCCATAACTGTAGAACATCCAGCATCAAATCTTACTCAATTTACAAAAATGCCTATTCTCCAACTATGTATCAAGAACTATAATCAATTGGAAGGAATCAATGTTGGAACACCTGAAGTCCTGAACACCTCAACACTCAGAAAGCAAGGTGTTCAGAAAATTTCAAAAGGACAAGGAGCATTCCCTCTCAAAGAAGCAACTATGAGGTTAACTAATGAAATAAAAAAATTAGAGGTGCAAACGAGGATATGGCCTTTTAAGCCCCAAGTTGAAGAACTCTTGTTATGGAACTCCCATAACTGATTTCAGAAGTAACAATCCAATATACATGGGGGCTGAAAAGGGTTACTTCAAAAGAAAGAAGAATGACATCTAGATGCAACGGTGAAGAACACCCGATGTCCTTGAACACTCTGACGAGCATGAAGATATAAATATGCAGTCTGAGGGAACACTTTGTACCCTCAAAAACTGCATGGGAGCTTATGATATTACCCCAAAAATATAACTTGGTTTTATTTAAATAATTATATGATGGTCTTAGGCATGGCTAAGGAGGAAGAGTAGAGTTCCTCTTATGGGTGTTGGGCCAAAAGGATGATACCCAAAGAAACACCCTAAGGAGTTGAGCTCTTCTCTTTTTATGGGAACTAAATTGGTGGAAGTGGATTGGTTGGATATGAGGTGTAGAGAAAGTCATCTAGTTAGAAATAAACCAAACTAGATGTCCATTCATCTAATGTCACAAGTCATGAGTTAACCTTAACTTGTGGAGATCAATTTCTCTTCTTTCACCCTTATATAGCTAAATTGCTTAAAATGGGAAAAGAAGGCCATAAAGCACCTTTTGACAATTACCCCATTTAGGTGATCAGTTTGGGAGTACAAACCTTGCCCAAAATGTCCCCATCAACATAAAGCATTCTTTTTTCTTCCAAAATAACCATTATAAATACATCACTCACCACTTTTCTCATAAGCGCTTCCAAATGTTTCCCAACCTTTCCCAGCCTCTAAAAGCAGTCTTCAAAGTTTTCTCTAAGACTTAGAAATCATCATTCACTTGTTCTTCATGTTGTTCCGTGGAACACCCGACAACCAACTTTGCCCAAACCTTTTTCACTCTACAAAGCTCATTCATCTTCTTGTGACATTAGTTAAGGTCTCTACACTTGTTCTCCACCATCACTTCACATCATTGGTCCTAGTATTGCTTATTTTGCCTATAATAGAAGTGTTTCTCATAAGTTTACCTACCCTTAATCTCCTTTCTTTACCATTCTTTACTTAATTTATTTTCACAAAATCTTACCCGAATCACATAGCACCGATAGAAATAGGATTACATGACATTACAATATATTTACAGCTCCTAATGCACCACTTGGAGTTACTGGAATGCTTATCTTGGAATTACTATAATCACATCTTGGGTATCTATATATAGCAGACAGCATTGCTTTGCAACAAATCCATATACACAGAGTACAACCTACACAAAATTAACAAGTTACACCTGAGTTAGAATTATGGCAAACAAAATCGCAGAGGATGGAGCGATTATACATGTAGAACCCTTACCAAACCAAGATGTCAATATGAACAACTACAATCTTGTTGGGAAGATAATCACAAAGAGGGAGTACAGTTTTAGCTCCATTAAAGCGGGGCTAATGGGAATGTGGGGAAACCCCAGTAGAGTAGCTGTCAATGAAGTCGGCAAGAACACGTTTCTACTAAGCTTCAATGATCATGAGCGAGGAAGGCGAATTCTGAACAGGGGGCCATGGTGCTTCAGAGGCCACTTAATCAACTTATGTCCATGGACGGGCTTGCAATCGATAGATGAAATTAATCATGATATTATGGAGCTTTGGATGCAGATGCATGGGGTACCATTCTCTTATATGTCGGCATTCACGATAGAAACCATCAGAAGTAAATTTGGTTCGGTATTGGAGGCTGAGAATCCACTTGTTAACAACCTTCTTCATAGATCCTTTCTAAGGGTCAAGCTGTTCATGGACATCTCAAGGCCTCTACCTATTGGGGTTTCGCTGCCTAGGCCTAACTTGTTTAAAGTTTGGGTAAGTTTCAGGTATGAGAGAATACAAGATACTTACTGCTTGAGGTGTGGCATCATTGGGCACAACAAGCGTGATTGTTTGAGTCCAATTGCAGTTGCAGCATGGGATCCACAAAAGCCTAGATATGTGCCAAGATTAGGGGCAAATAGACCACCCCCTATTGAGGAAATGGAGATGCCGGAGGCCAAAATACAGCTGGATGCATGGGAGAATGATATACTGCGATACAACCAGACACAAGCCTTTCAACAGCTGTGCCAGCAAAGACAGAATACAGCAAGTAATGTCAATGAACAAACAACAGAAATTAATGCAGAAAATGAAGGGGGAAAATTTACTAACCATGAGGTCAGAGGAATGGAAAGTAGAGGGGAGAATGTGGTAACAAGTCCGATTTGTGTGGATGAACAAGTGCAGGAAGGCCAACTCCAGCAGCAACATATGGAGACAGCAGCACAACACTTGCAGGATCCTGCATACAACAGCGAAGAACAAAACAAAACGGAGGAGATGTCAGAGAACTCTTATACAGTGAATCAACCAGCAACAAATGTGAGTAAAGGCAAAGAGAAATTTCAACCAAACGAGTAGCAAACCAAGCCAGATAATCAGGAAAAGGATAAGAACAAGCAATTTTATGCTGATGCAGAAGAGCTCAACAATATGCCAATTTAAGAAGTACTAAAACGAGTGTTAAAAAATAAGATCAGCAAGTTTGTAGATCAACAAATTCTGGACATGTGGAGTTATAGATAAAAGCCAAAGCAAATGAAGACTTGGACTCACCAAGGTAGGAGAATGTTGCTGCGTAAGCCACCAGACATGCAATACACGGTGGAATTTCCTGAGGAAGAAGCAGATTCCAAGGAGGCAACACCAGGTCAACATAGGGAGGAAATCTAGCAAGAGGAGTTAGCTCACAGATTGAGTTTAAGCCTGCAGATTAAACGCAAAAGAGAAGAAATAAGTCAGATTAGGCTTGATGAAGAAGCAGTAATAATGGCACAAGAGCACAACACTCAACCAGCAGCAAAAAAGGGGAAGAAAGAAGAGACTGAGCACATGGCTGAGGAGGCGGACCCATCCACGCCCCACCCACAACCATGAATCTACTGAGTTGGAACTGCTGTGAGTTAGTGGCGCCTGTGACAGTAAGGGAGTTAATTGACCTATGTAAAAAGAACAAGTCGTCCCTTTTGTTTTTAATGGAAACTAAGGCTAGTAAACCAAGTAGTGATAGAATTAGGAGAAGGTTGAAGTATGATAATATGTTTTGTGTAGAATCGCGTGGCTTGTCTGGAGGTTTATGTATATATTGGAAGAATAATATAAAGGT
Source organism: Stylosanthes scabra (assembly GCA_036250425.1). NCBI lineage: Eukaryota > Viridiplantae > Streptophyta > Magnoliopsida > Fabales > Fabaceae > Stylosanthes > Stylosanthes scabra. Next base: position 40,387 of record JASCZI010241710.1, read on the forward strand.
TGATGTGTATGCTTGGTCTCAGAACTTTATTAAAGCATATGTGACAGATGAGAACAACTTCACTTTGCATAACAGCTTTGTGTATGGCCACCCCAATCCCAGAGCAAGAAAAGAAGTATGGAGGGAATTAACAAACACAAGAAGAGACACAGCTAAGCCGTTCCTATTCATTGGTGATTTTAATGATGTGTTGTCACAAGATGAGAAAAATGGTTTGCACCCACAACCCCAAAACTAGATTGCAGTATTTAGAGAATTTTTGGATGTCAATGCCTTAATTGATATTGAACTTCATTGAGCAAAATACACATGGTACAGTAACCCCAGAAATGGATTCATTACGCGTGAAAGAATAGATAGGGCATTGGCAAATTAGGAATGGAGGAGGGTTTTCCAACATGCAAAATTAATGGCGCAATTGATGGTAAGTTCGAACCATGCACCACTCATACTGCAGCTAGCCCCAAAGGAAAGGAGGCAGCCACAGTTCAAGTTTAAGAAATGCTTCAAAAGTGGAGTAAGACAACTTTCAAGAGAGCTGATAAAGAGATAGCAACATTAAAAAGGTAGCTAGAAATTCTACAAAACAAGGACCAGACTCAGGAAATTCAGCAGCAGATCCACACTCTTAGGTTGCAGATTAACAAGTTATGGAGGCAGGAAGAGCAATACTAGGGACAAAGGTCAAGAATATAATGGTTGAAGATGGGGGACAAAAATACAGCCTTTTTCCACGCAACTACAGTCTAGAGAAAAGACAGGAACAATCTCACAAGGTTAAAAGCGGAAGATGGAAGCTGGATAGAGGGGGAAGAGGAAATTATGAACCTGGCAACTAATCACTTCCAAAAGTTATTCAAAACAAAAAGTACCCAGAACCTGCAACAGTGCATGAGTAAGATACCAAGGAAGGTTTCCTCAGCTATGAACCCAGATTTGATGGCTGAAGTAACAGAGGAGGAAGTCAAAAATGTAGTTTTCACAATGGGAGTTCTAAAAGCACCAGGACCAGATTGGTTAAATGGCATTTTCTATCAAAAACACTGGATTGAGGTTAAAAAAAAGGTATATGACATTGTTAGATGTTTCTTTCAGGGGGAAATATGCCCGAAATCATAGACGAAACTGTTATAACGCTAGTACCTAATGTTAAGGCACTAGAAACTCTGCAGCAACTTAGGCTTATTAGCTGTTGCAACTTTGTTTACAAGATTATATCTAAAGTGATTGTATATAGGCTTAAGCACATAGTTCCCCAAATCATGTCTCCAATTCAGAGTGCCTTTGTGGGTGGAAGGCAAATCTAAGACAATATTCTTATAATTCAGGAGGCATTCCATTCACTAAAGAGGAAATGCCAACGAGCTACTGAAAATATCGATATTAAAGTAGATATGAACAAAGCGTACGACTGAGTAGAATGAGATTTTCTAGAAGCAACCTTGAAAGCGTTTGGGTTTGATCCTCAATGGTCTACACTAGTAATGGATTGCGTTAGGAAAGTGAGCTACATGCTGAAGATAAATGGGAAGGTGTCTAACGTAATTAAGCCACAGAGAGGGTTAAGACAAGGAGACCCGCTTTCACCTTACCTATTCATTATTGCTGCTGAGGTATTCACCATCCTAATGGAAGAAGCGAAAAATGAGAGCAGAATTGCAGGAGTTAGGATCGGCAGAGCAGGACCTACAGTCTCACATCTTTTATTCATGGATGATTGCATCATATTATCCAAAGCTGATGATGACGAGATATACCAGATCATTACCATTCTTAACAGCTACACTGAGGCTTCGGGCCAGAGGATTAATTTGGAAAAATCAGGTATAATTTTTGGGAATGCTGTAACACTTAAGACACGTGTAGAAATTGAGGAAATTTTGTGTATTGGATCTTGGGACAGCCCGGAGAGATACCTTGGACTACCGGCGCAGTGGGGAGGGTCTAAATGTAAGGCATTAAGCTAGATTGAAGATAAATTCATGGATAAAATAAGAGGTTGGAAGGAGAAGCTATTAAAACAGTCAGGCCGGGAGGTTTTAATTAAATCCGTATTGCAACCCATACCTAGCGATGCGATGAATGTTGTAATGTTCCCGAAGTCTTTTTGCCATAAGTTAGCTGCGAGAGTTGCAAAATTCTGGTGGGCTTCGAGCGGCAAAGAGCGCGGAATTCACTGGCAGAGTTGGGACAAAGTCACAAGAAATAAGCAGGAGGGTGGAATGAGATTTAAAGACCTACATCTACAAAGTCTAGCGTTCCTGGCGAAATAAGCATGGAGAATCTTGAAGAACCCCGAAACATTCTGGGTGAGAGTTCTCAAAGCCAAATATTTTCCAAACACTGAATTTCTCTCCGCGAAGCGAGGGAACAATAGCTCATGGTCATGGAAAAGTATCTTGGATGGAAGGGACTTTCTAGTTAAGCATAGCAGATGGAGTACAGGAAACGGAGATAACATAAGGGTGCGGGAGGATAGATGGATTCATGGTGTTGAGAATGAGCTAACAACAGTCAACAGAGATATTACTATGGTTAAATATTTGCCGCAGGCAGATGGACAGTGGGATTTGGACAAATTGCACCAATACTTCACACAAGAGGAGAAGGAAAAAATACTCAAAACGCCAACACGTAGAACTCAAGGACAAGATATTTTCATTTGGCCACAGAAATAAGATGGTGAATATTCAGTTAGGTCAGCATACCAAATTCTCAAGAAAGATTCACAACAGTCCAATAACAATCCATCTACAAGCAGTAACAACAATGAGGTATGGAAAATAATTTGGGGATTACACGCACCACAAAAATAAAAAAAAAATTCTTTGGAGGGCAGCACACAATATCATCTCGGTGTTTCAGAATCTTAAAAATAAAAGGGTTTACATTAATGACACATGCCCAATTTGTGGAGACGAACCAGAAACAGTAGAACACGCCATACTACTATGCAATTGGACAATAGCAATTTGGTTTGGTAGCCAAATCCAATGCTGCCCAACCAAATACACAATAACTACACTTGACAAATGGATTGTAGATAAAGCAAATCAAATGAAAGCACAGCACGGAAAACTCTACAACATTTACCTCATTAAAATGGCATACATCGTATGGGAAATATGGAAATCACGGAACAACTATATTCATCAACACATCAAACCAAATCCAAGCACCACAATTTTCAGAGCATCATTAACAGAAGCAGAATTCAATGCAACAAATTCTAAGCCACATGTTTTCTCACAACAGGAAGCAAGGATAAGGAAGACAATAACCTGACATGCTCCCCCTCAAGGTTGGAAGAAATGTAACATAGACGCCAGCTACAATTGCAACACTGGCAGGGAGGAGTGGCCTCAGTCCTCAGAGATCATGCAGGAAAGCTACTTGCTGGAAGTGCATCAAGGATGGTCGCAGGTTCAGTCTTAGCGGCGGAAGCATTTGCAATGAGGGAAGCCCTGTCAAGAGCAATCAACAATCAATTCACAAACATTATATTTGAATCAGATAGCAAAGAATTGATCCAGGCAATAAAATCAGGGGGAAATATTTGGGAGATTGGACCGATTCTACAGGATATAAGAGAACTGATACAACACATCACAGGCTATGGATTTACATGGATTCCAAGAGAAGGAAATCAACTAGCTAATGAGGTGGCTAGATTAACAAGAACTGGAGAATTAGACCATCAATGGCTCACTAATCCAACAAGTACAATTCAGAGGATAATTAACAGAGATCATCGCACTAACCAATATAGAATACAGGTAGCTGAAGTAAGCAAACACAGGGAAATTGGGTTCCACAACCAGGATGGGCATCATGGTACAGCAGAGACTGAAGATGGCAGGGAGTGGCGATAGCCTCACATTAGAGAAGAGTCTCCATGACGCAGCTGCAATGATGGAACCAATTACATGATCACTTTAGCCATTTGAAGATACAAACAGAGCTTCCATTAAGGGACAGTAATTCACAGATAATGGAAACTATCCGTTACCCATTGAGTGATTTGATGGAGGTCTCTTATTTTTCTGCAGATTCGACCAACCATCTTGCTAAGAGCAGCACAATATTATACGGCTACAACTCCTGCAATAGCAACGCCTCATCCACGTCGACGGAAGCACCATCTCCGCCATGGGTGATAGCCGAAGTGACGCGAGCTCTGGCCTCTCTCGGCGACGTCGGGTCTTCGGCTGGGCGACAGTTACCGAAATCTCTGTGATGGCGGACTGCTACTGCGGCGACAGCAGGTCTTCGGCTGGGCGAAGGTACCGCTGCCATGGCGGACTGCTATCTCGACGATGGTGCTCACCCTCTCCCGTTGACGAACGCTCCTGACATGTTTGAAACGGAACTTGCACAGCAACAAACACATACATGAAGCTGCGCATTTGCCAAGCTCTCTACCAAGCGGGTCGGGTCTAGGATTGTGGGGAAGCGGGTAGGTTTAGCTGGGCATGGCCCAAGTCCAAAAAAAAAATTAGATTATATCCATATAAAGTCTGTTGAAATGTTTTATATAATATTTTATTCTAATATTAACAAAAAAAAAATTTTAATTAAACGAATAGTAACTTGAATGTAGACATAATATTATGATATTAATATGTCTGCATATATTCCTCTTCTTTGTGAAATTTTATATTAATTAAAATATAAATTTATATTTATTAAATGACTTTTTAAAAAAATAATTAGCCGCACAAAATTGTTCATATTATATAATAATTACCTTAAAGAAATTATTATAGTTAATTAATTATTACAACAAATTGTAGGTAGCCATAATGAGTTATCGCATTCTAGTGTTAATATATCTATATCTTTCTTCTATGTAAAATTTTGGGAAATAATTTATAATAACTATATTAATTTAAATACTGATCAATATTTATTACACGATTATTCAGAAAAATAATTAATTACACAAATTATTTATATTATATAATAATTATATCAAATCAATTATAATTAATTAATTAGTACAACGAATAATCGGACATGTTAAGTGACACATTTTGGTATTGGTTTCATGGGCCTGATTTTTTTTAACGAGTTTTTTAATCATTTTCCTCAATAAATTTATTTATAGGAAGAATCATTTATGAGATCAAATCGAGAAGATGATAATAACGTTTTTGTATTTTTAATATAATAATTCTTTTACTTTGTATATTTAAAAGATAATTATGACATGATTAATTTTGGTGCCATAACTAAAACATTAATATATATTGTCGATATAATTGACACATTATTTATGATAAAAGAATTCATGGGTATATACAAATCAATCATTCAAATTTTAAGATGTATAAAGAATATACATTTTTTATGAATTTTACGGGTATATATACACTAGTTATATTGAACTTGACTCACGGCTTGACTTATTAATAGTGGAATCTATTTCATAAGTTCAAGTTTGACACATCGAAAGTTTATGAGTTAGCTCGAACTCACGAGCTGGCTCAAATAACATGAACGCAATCTATAATAATATGTCAATAAATTATAACGTAGCACATATAAATAATAGTGCTAGCTAATCAACCAAAAATTAAGCAATTAATACTTATTTTTAATTTGGATAATATTGACTAACTAATTGTTGTTATCAATACTTTATCATATATAAAACATTACATTTGTCTAATAAGCAATTAAGTCTTTATAAATATTATGTGTATTAATAATTTAATAAATAAATAAATATTTATATAAATTTTTGAACCAGCTCATGAGCTAATGAGCTAATGAATAAACTTATCTAAATTTAAATTTAGCTCATTTAATTTTTGATTTAATCTATATGTATCATTGTATATACATCTTCACATATTATTTAGCAACACAAAAAATTAAAATTTTCTGTGCTAATATTTATATTTTTTCGTATTCCTAAATAGTATATACAAATGTATATAATGATATATTTACTATTGCCGATAATTTTTTGCATCAGCTTATCGAGTAATTAACCAATCGAATTCGAGGATACTCATAAATTAATTTCACTCACTTTCGGCCATAGCTATGTCCCTCAGCTTTTGTTCTATTTCTCTCTCCTAAAAATCCACTGTGCCACCAAATTGCAAATTATTATCGGCATACCTATATAATTTTGACATGTGTTCATCTTTGATAAGAGAAAAAAAGGTAGAACATTATATTTTCGTCCAAAATGTTAAGTGGACGTCTAAATCACCAGAAAGTCATACAATTTAGCTCTCTGGCTATGTAACAGTTTAGTGGGTCAGTGGGTGGAGCTTAGAGATTATACTATGAAGTCCTCTGCAGTCTCCACCAATTAACACTTTTTTTTTTTTTGGTGTGAGAGTGAGAGATTAGGATTCTGAAACATCAAAGATGGATAGTAACTCAAGAACCCTAAACTCTAATTAACACTGTTTGAAGTACCGCTCATTTGCAAAACTAGTTCAAGATGTTAACCCAAATTCTATAGCATAAAATAAACGTGTGTGTGTGTGTTCATCTATTATTTCTGGTAGACCACCCATATTGTCGACCTAACTGTTGCCACACTAAGACTCATGTGACCCATTCATGAAATTATTGGTTCCTCCTAAGTCCTACGTATGTATTATGTAATTACAAAGCATAATATATAGCCGTAAAGGTTTGTACAATACGGTCATAACTCATATACAAAGAACAAGAATGTGTGTCATAGATTTCCTTCAACGTCTTTTTTTTTTTTGGTACAAACTTCAACGTCTTTTTTATTTGTTTTTCTCAGATAATAAGGCTTTCAAAAATTTTATTGGGCTATACCCGGATTGGGCCGTTCCACAACTAGGCCAAGCTAATTCGTTAATATTTTTTTGGACTTGGGGTTACTTATTGTCTCGACGAGAAAAAAGAAAAAAGAACTTGGAACAGTAGACACTATAGTTAGCAGCTGTGGGAATTTTCATTAAGAAAATAGCAATTACAAACAGAAAGTAGTTGAAAATGTAATTGAAGTTTTTGACCAAAGTTACATTCTGGTGCCGCTTTCTTCTAAAACAGACGTGGCAAATTAGTGACAGTCAACTAAGAATGAGAACCTTAGCAGAAGAAACATGAGGCTTCTCAATTCTCATAAGAAATGAGAACCAGGTCAATCCAACTGTGCTTGTTTTAGCTTCAAGTTGGGATTTGAATCCCGTTGTTTGCTCCTCTGAATCCATTGTATAAATTATCTTCCATCCAAAAACTTTTCTTGACTCTGCCAACAACTCTTGAGATCCTACATTTGAGGAACTCCAATGCTGCTGAATGCAATCTGGTGGCATAGCTTCTTTGATATTGAAGAACCCATGTGTTGGGGTCTAATTGCACCACAGAGGCACCCCATTGTGGTTGTACCCACGAAGCATTGGCCTTTCTAACCAAGTAGCTAAACTGTCCATCCTTCCACTTTTGGAAAAGAGAACCAAATGCAAAATGAGTCAACAACTTCAATGAATATATATTGTTAGAAAAGCATAGTGGAGAATGATTGTTAGTTGTTACCTGAGAGAGTCTTCCAGATAAGATAGTGAATGTTGTGGAAGAGAAGCCAGTTGTGAGCAATCCTGATGTCTGCAAAGGCCATCCCCATACTGTTACCTCCTCAATTGCTGATTTGTACAATGTGCACCTTGAATTCAATAGTACACCATCCTATATATATATACATGCAATTCAAGTTCTTAATTAATTGGTCACCTACTACACTTTTCAAATCATGAATGACGAAAAATAGTACCTGGCTGATTTTCCATAGGGAATGAACATGGCTGCAATTGGAAACCTTTCCATCAACAACACTTGCCAATTCTTTCTGCAAAAGCCTCAACTTTCCATTCAAATCCTCTACATGCCAGCATTTCTCACCAACCCTTTTCACCAAATCAGGTGATAAGGCTGGCCGAATAATCCCAGAAACAATCTTGGGGAAAACAATATCTGCACACAAAAGGAACCCTAAACACAGTAGAATTCTCAAGAACTTGAGACCCGTGAAATACCATTTTTGTCCCTTCTCCTCCTCTTCCTCCTCTTCTTCATTGTCCATTTTCTTGCTGAAAACTGATGACGATCTAGCAGTGGACTTAATGGCAGGTGTGGAAGATGGTATTATAAGAGAAGCACCTGACCTTGGTGTGGACAAATAGGAAGCATCGAAGGTGATTGGAGTTGGAGTACACTCAACATTGTTGTTGGGTTTGGAAGAAGAGAGCTTGGTTAAGGAGCTTTTGTGAATGCTCATAGGCATGAGATCAAGGGTGGCAGTGATGCTGGCCAAGCAAATCTCGCAGCTGCAATTAGCATCTTTCTTGCAACCAGGGTAGTAGCAGCTGCTGTTATCTTCTTCTTCCATGGTCGCGGTGGTGATGCTACTAGAGCTGGATTTAGAATGAGAGAAGACCTTTTTCATTGCTTCACCGAATCTGATGATGATTTTGGCTTCGCACTCTTCTGAGTTTTCATTTGAATCTTTCAACTTTGAGAAAGATGTGGCTGTTTGGTTTTTTCAAATTTGAATCTCAAGTCTCAACGGTCGTATTTGTTGCCGTTTTTTTTATTTTTTTAAATACTGAAGTAAAATGACATACATACCCTTGTTCTATCAGTTGTCTGATGAGAGTTGGGCCGGCCCAAAATGAATGGAACAGATGGGCCATCCCATATTCCAAATTTAGTAGTGAATTAATGACATGAAGTTGATACTTGAATCCAAGGAGCACGGCAATTAATGTTTTGTAAGCGGTTTAATTAATAAGAAGAAGTAGGTGAGGGTTTGCTTTCTAATTTGTCCCTTCAATAAATGTGGTTGCATATACTAACTACTAATGTGAGGTTAGATGTTATTAGAGGTACATTATTGGCCCTCCATCTCCATGGCTGCATCGCAAAATTATTGCATGTAGGGCGTCATTAGATGCAAACCAAAGGAAACTCTATATGGGGTTATATTACAACTCGTCTCAATAAGGAAACTCAACAATGCTGGCACGTGTTCCAGAGGTCAAAAGGGGAATTGGAAAATAGCAACTACCACTTTAACAAATTCACTTGTGTTAGTTTGCCACTCCTGAATCCTCATTAAACATTGTGAGGTGAAAATTGCTCACTGTTATCCTCGGATTTCGTATATTTAAATATACTCAAAGAATCTCTAAAAGAGATTTGAAAAATGAAAATTGCCCTTTACCAATTGCTCCATCAAATGGACCAATAACTAAGTTAGCATTATTATGTCTTCCATTGATCCTCGAATGATGTTAACCTCTACTTTACCCTTTTTTTTTTTATTAATGTTATCAATTAAATCTTTTTATATAAACCTTAATATTCTAATGTATTTTAGAGTAAATAAATTAAAAAAATTATACTAATAATAATCTTAAAAAAATCGGTTTTAAGGTAAAGAGATGAAAAAATAATAAATAATAGTTTAATCACCTTTGAATTTATAGCTTTTATAATGTTTATAAGTTCATCTATTATCATTTTACTAACTTACTTTAGATAAACTTTAAGAAGCATCTTTCAATGCTTGTTTTTTTGGCAGAAAATGAGAATTGGCAATTCATGAACATATTATAAACGGGGTATCAATTGAAGGGAAAGTTCACGAAGAGTTGATGGATGGTGTGGTAAAACCATGAAATTAGTGAGTGGGACATGTACAATTTTCGAAGAGATTGCACAGTCAATGTGTCCAGATAGACTATAATTTAAGAATTCTCAAGACTGAGGCAACTCTTGGCCTTCTCAAGCAGCATGAAGCATAAATGCCATGTCCTCCACAATTGGGACATTGCAAATTCTAGTACCAATCCATCTGTCCTCAAGGCTTTCATCCATTATCTTTATTACTATTAGTTACTATCCAATAATGCTACTACTAGCTAGGGTTCATTATTGATGATGTTTTTCTTGAACATAAATTAATTGAAGCTCATAGTGGCAGTGCGGCTTTTTTTATAAATAAAATAAAAAAAATTGATTATTTCCCATAAAAAAATTAACTAAACATTATTTACCGTAATGAAACTTTTTTTTTTTGAATTCATGAATAGTTGATATAGGCTACATCAATTCTGTATAAAATTAATAACAATCGGTGTAACTTACATCGATTTTCTCTAACTATATATATAAAATTAGAAATAATTAATGTAACTTACATCGATTATATATCAATTTTTTAACTTTTACCCAACATTGTTGCAAGTTACACCGACTCTACTCTTCTTATTACACCCTACTCTGTTTTCTTTTTTTTTTTAATAGCAGTGCTTCTCCTAAACTATGGAGTATGGAGTATAATACATATAATATTGAATATAAGGTATATAATAAAATATTATATAGTACAGCGATTATATTTAAAAAATATGAAACTAATATTATATATTCTTTACCCAACAATATTATATTCTAGTCTAGGCCCTACATCGATTATATTAATTTATTTAATTTATTATATGCTGTATTATGCTATTATATTTTATTCTATGGGCATTCAATATATATAGAAAAAATCGGTGTAGTCTACACTGATTATTCATGAATTCCAAAAAAAAAAATTGATTGTGGCAAATAATGTTTAGTTATTTTTTTATAGGAAATAATTATTTTTTTAATTTTATTTCAAAAAAAAAAGTCTAGCAGTGCTTATTAATTAAATGATCCGAATTGAATATTTATATATATTGAACTTAAATGTTTAATATTTATTTATTAAGTTTTATTGCATATTATCCAAACCCTGATATGAAAACTTGCTTTGGCTCTGATCTCGCACACAAGAAACTAACAAACTTATCAGATACAAACAGGTGAGAAAGGTGGATAAGAAGAATTAAGTTAGGGACATGTCCAATTGCAAAACAAAGACATGGATAGGCTGGATTGAGAAAATACCCGTCACCCAACCAACTAACTCAGAGCGGGTAACCCTCTTCTCGTTCCTCATTAATGGAATTAAGTGCAACTCCAAACCTCAACTTCATCACGCACTTAGCCTATATTAATATGAAAAATTATTAGGTGTTTCGGAAATAAATAGAAGTTCTTACATTGATGTGTAAAAACGAATGCTTAATAAACATTTGTAATAAAATAAGGGTAAAATATGATTTTTGTCCCTGACATTTTCGAAAATTTTTAAAAATACCCCTAACGTTTAATTTGATTCAATTTTATCCTCAACGTTTAAAATTAGTTTCAATTTTACTCTTCATGTTAATTTTTTGATGGTCAATACTTTTCCAATTTTACCCTCTCATCCACCCAACCCTCTTGTCTCCCAACCCTCTCCATCTTTTTCCCAAATCAAAATCAATGGCTGCAAATCCTTTTGCCTTTCTTCTTTCTCCCAAAAAATAAAAAATTTTGATGGCTTCATTTACAGTTTGCATCTGAAGACCCAAACACCCAATTTCGATTTATCTCACAATTCAAATCTGAGACTCTGCGAAATCTTGGATTTAATTTTATTTCATTCTTTGTTTAATTAACACGTTTGTGGTGTCAAATCTGAAAGCATCGTGTTCGTCTCCATTTCCAAGAGCCTTGAAGGTATATGCAATATTTTCTAACTCAACTTGGGACTTGATGAGAAACTACTAGTGCTGTTGCGTGTTGTTTGATTCCAATAAGATAGAAGCTGAATATATGAATTGGGGAGAGTCTAGTAGCATTAAAAAGTTCAAGGATGTTAACCATGTTTGTGGTGTGGGCCGTGGTGATTGCTGCAGACACATGCCAAAATTCGAAGATCTACATTGACTCTTAATTTTTGTATGATTCTTTAACCTGTTCTGCTGAAATTTCTTTCTTGGTTTGAAGATGGAGTTGATGACAGATGAAACTATTAATAGAACAAAAGTAGTAAGAATGACATAGGTTGGAGTGCATTTGCTGTAGTTAATTTTGGTTGGCAGGGAGAAGATTGAATCAATAAGGGGAGGGTTGGAGCTTGGGAGAGAGAAGAGGGGTTGGGTGGGTTTAGGGTAAAATTGGAAAAAGTATAGTTGATTAAGAGTTGACCAACAAAAAATTAACATGAAAGATAAAATTGAAACTAATTTTAAACGTTGAGGATAAAATTGAATCAAATTAAACGTTAAGGGTATTTTTGAAAATTTTCGAAAACCTTAGAAACAAAAAGCATACTTTATCCATAAAATAATTTTGGAGTAAGTGACATGAGTAGTCGGGAGAATAAATACTTTTTATTTATTTGCTCCTAATAATAACTCATATTAATATTATTTTTTCTCTTTAATTCGTCTTCAAAAACCTTCTTGTTATTTTTAGAAACAAAAGTCCTTCCTGTCTAATGGATTTATTACGGAAACTCATCATTTACACTGCCTGCATATATATATATATATATAAGAAATCTTCAATTTTGATGCGTCAAAAAAAGAAAGAGTGAAGGCCTTTCCGGTCTCTGATCTCTAACCGTTTGTCAAATGAAAAAATGTTCATAGTTACAAAAGCTTTAATTTATGATGCACGGTCGCTATACACATGAGATACGACACGCGACACATCAATTTTAATTTTTCATATGAGTTAGGGACACGGTATATATATAAAATATAATATATAATGTATTTTTAATAAAATTATAATAATATCTTGACATTTTATTTATATTAAAATTTAAATTATTATTTTTAAATATTTTTGATGTCTTTTTTAATTATATAAAATATTTAAAATAATTTTTAGTTATAAGAAATAATAATATATGCTACTTTTAAACTTATTTTTAGGATATAAGTTAAGAATAAAGTTGGATACGCAGACACGTGATGATATTTTGAAGTGTCAAGTGTATCCGAAGAGATATTTTTTTATCTTTTTAAGGACACAGATGAAACACGAAAGACATACGTATCGAACACGTGCCGGTGAATATCGTGTCCAAAACATATCCGATATGTGAACACGCCAATTCAATAAAGTGTCTGTACTTCATAAATTGGTCAACCATCTAAGTAGGGATGGATTCAAAAGTAAAACATGGTGACAATAATGCAAGGGTATACAACAATATTTTATATAATCTAAAATATATTAAAAAAAATACTTATGGTAAATATATTTTAAAGTACAAAAAATATGTGTACCTTTCAATGTTTCATTAACAAATTTTTGTAGTAGGATAAAGTAATACATGGTGACATTTTCATATTATAAAATTAATCAATAACAAAATCTATATCAAATAATTTTCGTGGAGCACTTTTAGGGTTTGAGAATTTGTTAGTTGGCATTTGATTAGTAGAGATAGAAAATATTTGGAAAGGACCTTTACTTATGATCCTAGATATAGTATGTTTAACAATTTAAGTTATTTATATAAACAGGACAGATCCAAAGTAGAGCATTAGGGGGGCATTTGAACACTCAAGTTGAAAACTTTTTTTTTAGAAAAAAAATTAATAATATATATATACACTCTATTTTAAAAAATTAGTTACCCATTTATTTTATTTATATATACCATCTCTTGCTTTTTTTTATTCTTATTTGAAATACTTTTCATACTTTTTGCCATTATATTATTTCTCCAAACTTTTTTATACTGTTTATATATATAAAAATTGATACCAACTATCCACACAATTAGATTTTATCATTTAATTGTTTATAATGTTGATATGTAGTAATTTTGTCTATCTGGCAATTCTTATCAAATAACCAATCAACTTAATTAAAAGAAGTTGAAATAAAAAAAACTACATAAAAAAAAACTCAACAAAATTATGATTTTCTTAATAAATTAAAATAATTGCATATTAATCATATGAAATTAAATACATAACAATAATAATAATAATCAACATTAAAGGAATAATAAAATAATTATTATAAAAATATGTTACAAAATTATATCTTTCGCACTACTTTATATATATATATATATATTTTATAAGATCTTACTCATTCACAATGTCATGTTATATTCCTACTTTTTCAAAATCATTCATTATTAATAATCATTTTTTAATCATATGTAAGTAAATAGCAACTCAAAATTATATACCATGGAGAATCATCATCTAGCAAAAATCAACAAACAATCTAATGCTTGATACTTAAAAGATTGTGTGGTTTGTTAATGAAAACATTATTCATACCAACAAACGAAGACAAATCTCTTTACTTAAAAATGATAATTTTAGATGACAAGGTAAAACAAATAGTATTGCATTAGAAAACAAGTCAATGGCAAAAATAATACTCTTATAATCTTATAATTGTTCATCTTTATTCATATATGTGATATCTTTTAAATATATAAATATTAACATTTACATATTCTTACTTATATTATTTAAATGATCTCTTTGTGGATCCTTTTGAAAATGTCCTTTCCGACTTAAAAATAAAATAAATTCAACAACACTGAAAAAAAAAATATAGATTATAAATTAGACATAAATAAAAATAACAATTCACTTTTAACTATTATTTTTTAGGGAATGAAAAAACACATGATTTAGATATTCAAACATTTATTACAAGAGGGAAAAGTATACAAACATCTTTAGACACTACTTTTAATTTGTGCCACTTGACAATATCTAATAGAGTGAGACAAAAAAACTCCTAACAAATAACGCTATTAGCTATTTTATATCTAAATACTTTTTAACGACGAAATTACAATATCATTTCTCTTTATTATATATAGATGTCATTAGAAAATTACATACACAGAGAGATGAAAAACAAGTAGATGTGAAAAGAAAAATGACAACAATAAAAAGAACGCAACTTTTACTGAAAGAATAAAAAAAAACTTCCATCTTTATATATATATATATATATATATATATAAAAATGGAAGTTTTTTTTTATTTACTAATAAAAATTATAGGAATGTCATCTTGAGAATCACTTTGTGGAGGAACTCATCAACTCAAATACACATATTGGCACAAATAAAGGTAAAAAAATTGTATTCTTCAAGAAGTATAATTTCTCATCCTATTTTAGTTTCGATAAAATAAATAATTATATTATAATATAATTAGGTGATTTTTCGGTTAGTACAACTTTGAGTTCTAAAATATACATCAATCAATCTAGATATTAAGGTAATTCTATCTACAATACACATACAAAAATAAATAAATAATAAGTCACTAAGTTAAGTTTTTTTATGGGTATAGAATTAACTTAAAGATTTCAGATCAAACTGCTACAACGACCTTTATACTATTTGATGGAGAAGCAACAAAAAATATTGGAAACAAGCGTATCAAATCTCATAACAATGCAATAGGGAAATGACACAGAAGCACCATCTCAATTAAAAAAATTATGCAACCTCACACTTATATTCAAGGTCAGGGTTAATGATTTCAACCTTAAATAAAGGTCGTAAAACTACATCGTCACAAAGACATTTGTCCCAACAAAAATCACAAAAGAACAACCAATACTTTAGAAAATAAAACAGATAATACTCACAAAAAAATCCAAATTCAAAAAAGCAACATATTGCACACAGCTTAATAAAGTCCTGCATTATCAACATTGTTTTACATAAATTAATACAGGAGCCAAATTAATCGAAGATAACATTATTGGAGGAAGATGACATGCCAATCAACAGATTCAAGAGAAAGAACAATAAACAAAATTAACTTGCATCATCGGAAGAAGAACTTAACGTAAACGAGAGGAAAAAAGTGGACAACACAAAAAGGGGCATATCAACTATTCCATATAAGTCAAGCATCAACTCAACATATCAAAAAAAGAAGAAAGAAGAACTCTCAAGAGAATAAAATACAAAAAAATAGGATAATCGTCAAACAACAAGACTAAGTCCATAAACAAAAAGAAATAAACTAAAAGGAATAAGGAAATAAATATATAACTTGGTTACACTCCATTATAAATAAAACGGACTGTTATCGAATTTTATTATCACTACATAATTGTCAAAATTTGCTGTCACCATAGCACAATTAATATAAACACAGACATGCGTATCATAAAAACATATATAAAAAAAAAACTAATTCAAATAGGCTACATCTAAAAACAATTTCACGCACCTTGAACATCACGCGTGTCTCAATCTAGTTTCAAGTAAATAATAAGATTTCGAATCTCTTATTTCTTGATCCCACTTATTTTTTTTATTGGTCAATAGATGATACTCAATAACTATCTTTTCCTAATTTCATTCAATCAAGTGCAATTGTTTAAAAGTTCCATTACTTTTCAATTTTAGTCTTTTGTTTTCTACGGCTCCTCTCATTCTCTATAGTCTATAATTTCTCATTTTCGCTATTTTGTTTTTCAATTACGAATTTCAATTTAAGTATTCAACAAACAATTTAGGTATTAATTTATTTATTATTAGCAAAATTATGTTAGCTAGAGTGCAAAATTACTAAAAAAAATGAATATTCAATACTAATCTATTATTTTTAAATGTCAAAATAAATAATTAACATCTTATATTTATTCATTGTAATTCTCAAAAAATGATAAAAACAAAAAATTATTACTCAAAAACATTTAAAATATTATACAAATATATTCATCATTCGAAACAATCTAACATTAACATTGAAAAAAGCCCACATAAATCATCAAACGCACACCTCTTGCTAGTTTCCTAGCTAGATTGATGTGTTTTATTGAAAATAGAATAAATGGTGAGTACTGGTTATCAATGATTTGAAAAAAAATGAAAAACAAAGTAAAAGCAATTTTCATGTGAAAGTAAGATGAATCATGAAGGAGAAAGACGGGCGTGTGAAAAAGAGAGTTTCCACTATCAGTGACACACTGATTCTATTGACATGGTGTTTGGTTTACCTCAAAAGAAATGGTATATTAGGATTTGTGGTTAACATTATTACCCTTGTTCCTTACGGAAAATCAATAACTTGTTTTACTACAACATCAAAGGTATAGGGTGTTGTAGAATCGAATTCCACGTGCTAGAGTGTCACTCATCATGATCAAGATTATCATTATTAGCTTCACACCCAATTATGAGTCTATAATTCAATTCAAACAAATCTTATATTACTTGATTACAAATCAAGTACCACAATTCATACGCAATCTTTAATTTATCCACAACCAAATTGGTGTTTTAGCTACTTAATGCTTCATTACTTTATGGAACTTTGTGGATTAATTATTGTGCATACCTCAGCATCAACAAATTAAAACTATCATCATTTTAAGCTGCCAAGTTGCATTGAAGTCAATGATCATATAATAATACGGTACTCATATATTTCATGAGGGGCCATGCCGTAAATGAACTTACCCTCAATTCAGTGCAAACTTGACAGTTGACGTTATTTTATTATTTTTGAGTGTGTCTATACATGTGTTAATTCTTTTTATTTATTTTTCTTTCTATCTATTTTCTTTTATTTTTCTTTCTTTCTATCTATGCATGCCAAAAAATATGTAGGAGTTCTATTATATATATGGGATTTTTTTTTCACATGAGAGCTTATTCATTATTTTTTCTAATATTAAGAAAGTGTAAATTTAAATTAATTGATAATAAAAATTAAATTAATTAGACTACACTACACTACATTTCTTTTTTGTTTTTACTGTATCACTAACTCGTTAGGTCGATAACTAATCTATCGCGAAATTAAATTTCATATAATGATTTAACGCTGATTGATATTCTACATTTTATTTAACAAACAATGTTATATGGCCAATAAAATTTATTGTTTTTTCATCAATTTTTAAAAGAGATGTTTAAAATTAAAATAAAGGTTGGACTACTTGATAAAGGTATTAGATTGTTGGGAAAAGAAAAGCCCATAAATATAAATTAAATTTGCTCACCGCCACTAAGCACTTCTCTTTGTTAATTTAACAATGAAAAAGAGAGGAAATTAAGTCAATGTATGAATAATTAGGAGTATAAATATAAAAATAATGATCTTTCTGAAAGGTTAGGAAGTAGGGAGAATAGAATTCTCAAAAATAACATCATCATAAACCTAACAATACACTTGCTCCTGGTTAATGCAATCACACTTAACATGCAAAGCACGTTACCTTAATTCTCTTGGTTATTTCAAGAAGAAAAAAAAAACCTATGCAAACAAGTGTTTTACTTTTTTTCTCCTATCTCTGAGTGGATGATTAATTAAAATAAAATTATAAAAAAAAAAGGAGCAAAGGAAGGTGCAATAATAAGCACCTACCGAAATTAATTAGGGAAAAGCCAACCTTTCATTTCATGACAGACACAACACCTTGTTCATTAAAATCAACTTGTTAATTAATAATATATGCCAGAAAAAGAAAAAGAAAAAGTGATTGGATTTGATTTGATCGAGAAGAATCAAAATTTGAGAGTGAGATGCTATGCTATGCTACATAGAAGGGTTCTTTCATCTCTGATCTTCACTTGTTCCTCCTTCAGAATTAGGTCTAATTAAGTTTCGTCCATCAACACAAAAACCAAATTAAAGATCTGAAATAACAGCAACTGTACATGACACAGGAATTAAAAAAGTGAAGAGAAAATGGTAAAATCTATGAATATGAATGATGATTATTCCAACAAAAAAAGAAGAAAACAGAGTGTCCTCTGTTTCGGTGTTCTTGATTAGTAGAGTTGGGAGGTGGAAATGGAATACTTATTCTTGGTGGAAGATGCTGCCGGAGAAGAAGACAAGTCGCCGGACCTTCTCCTGAGCATCTGCCTCATGCCGTCGGCGACTCTAACGGCAGGGTTGGACTTGAACTTGCGGCAGAATGACATGTGAGCCTTCACTGCTTCATCCATGGATGGCTTCTTGCCTCTGCTCACTTCGTCTCTCACTGCTTCTGAGCACAATCCGCACAGCCATTTCCCATCGAACTTGGACTTCACTTGGCTTATGTACTCTTGCGTGCAATCCTCTTTCAACCCACAACACTCACACTTCACTGATTCTATCTCCATGATTACTATTATATTTATTAGCTGCTTCTGGGGAAAGCTTTGCGTCTTTGCTTTGTTTCTTAAAAAGGTGATGGAGGGAGGGTGCGTGCTGTTTTTGTTTATTTCTTTATTACTGGTGCAGTTGGGGTTTCATGATTTTGTGTTGTTGCTTCAAGATGTAGGAAGTGTCTCTTGTTTATCTTCTATATATGACCTCTTTTTATTATGGTTCTCTTCTGTCCTGTGTGCTGTGCTTTAATTTGTGTTTAGAGAGTGTGAGAGAGAGAGAGAATGGCATAATTTGCTCCATGTTCTAAGGGACATGGGCAGTGGAAAATGTGACAAGGGTGGTCGGAGGGGGCCACCCTCTTTCTACCACTCAATTCTTTAATCATCCTATTCCTATTCCTATCCCCCCTTAATTCAATCTATATACTCTTAATATTAATATTACTTCTTAATTAATTTTATTAAAAGATAAAACAAAAACCAGATGAATCTTTCTTGATACCTCCTCTCTAATAATGTATCTAATAATAATAATAATAATAATAAGTGTGCAAGGGGGGTGGGGCCACAAAGTAAGTGTGCATTTAGATTCTTGTTTAATATTTTTACTTCATTTTCTATTCTTTCTTGTCACTTCGCTAGTTTGTCTCCTCCTCTCTTATGTGCTTACCGATGAATACATCAATTCCACCCCCTCATTTTTACACAACAAACAAATCATAAAATTTGATAATATATTTTAGGAAAAAGAGTGGTTAAATGAGGGTGTGAAGAATGAGGTTCTACTTTGTTACAAATATGATTCAACCTAACTAAATATAAGATGCTTAGAAAATAAAAAATACGCATCATTGATAGCAATAATAAAAGAAATTTGAGGAAGTTTTTATCTTTTCTTCAATTAATTAGATCGAGACTCTAAAGAAAAACAAACTAAATATAGGTGATGTAATTCTCCTTATTATATTTTGTTCTTAAAGTGCCTCTTTTGTTCAAGACTTGAAAGGTTTGGAAGGTATCCATTTAAGGGTATTTGCTTATTTTGACTTGGCTACTACGGGCTATTTATATCTTGCGCGTTGGGTCCGTTTCCAAGTTAGAAACAGAAATAAAAACCGATTGAAACTCAAAGTACATGGCAAAGGATGCATACAGAGTAGGGTTTCCTCTTTTTTATTAGGGTTAATTCCATGAATGCTTAGTGATAGTA
The DNA here is from genome assembly GCA_036250425.1 of Stylosanthes scabra. Classification (NCBI taxonomy): domain Eukaryota; kingdom Viridiplantae; phylum Streptophyta; class Magnoliopsida; order Fabales; family Fabaceae; genus Stylosanthes; species Stylosanthes scabra. Next base: position 60,576 of record JASCZI010241710.1, read on the forward strand.
ATGATTTTTGCCATAATGGTCCTTTCATCATTCATCCCTTTGGATCCTTGCTTCCTAAGGTAACAAATAAAAGTCACAATCAATACCAACAAAGAAAATAGTAATTGAAACCTTTGTTGACATACAGTAGTATCAACTACTACTCCAGTTCATATATCAAATAATGGATACATGCCAATTTTATTTCATTTATTTTACCATGTCCTTATCTCGATTTCAATACATTACCTTATATATCCTCATTTCATGCTTAATAAAATGTAGCTTGTTGAAGAATGCAATGCATAGTTTTCCATCAACTAGCTATAAAGTAGATGAAATTTAATTAATGTGGCCAATTATTGACATCATCCCTCACCTTTGGATTTTTCCTTTTTTGAAATATCTCACCGTAAAGTATTTCAATAAATTATATATATAAGGCTAAAAAGTATTGATAATATGTGAGTGCATACAAAAGCTAATTTTATATATAGAGAACTATTAATATAACTATACTTTGCTCATCACTTTAACATTATTATTATTTGACAGATGAATATGACACAACAATAAATTAAATGAATTGACTAAACGCTGGCTAGATTTTTTCCATGGTGTAGAAAATTCGCAATAATACATCTACTACTACATACTCTGATCTCTAGATATAGCTTGATAAGTATTTTTCCACCATTTTCTTTTCTTTTTCTCTTTAATAAGGACTAATTAAGTGAATAAGTCACGAGTGTAATTTCTAGTAAGGAAATCCTACATGCAATGCTGCATTTCCCCCCAACAAAGTACATAAGGAAAACATATAACATTGCCATTTTGTCTTAGCAAATTAATTAGCCCCCTTTACTGTATGTATGCAATACGCATGCAATAATGTTATTTCAATTCAGCAATTTAACCATATCATTGCACATTATTACATTATTAATTCCCTTTATTTGATCATGTTTAATTTTAATTATATGACGCCACAATGAGCATATCATAGCATCACTGAAAAGAAAGAAAGAAAGCAATGCAATATCAATTATTAATACACATTTGTATTTCTAAACAAAATTAAAGTTAACATATATAGTTGTGTGTGGTGTGGGGGAAAGCATGCCTTAATTAGCTTACTCCATTTAATGTTGCTTTCACCTGCAATTTCGTTTCCAATAATGTTGACTTAATTTCATCACAAGCAAATTAAATAGATTTAATTTATTTGGACTTCTTCTCAGAATTTAGTGCTTAGGACGCGTGGAGGATCACAATTGGTCTCTCATTGCTCATGATCTCCATTTGTTTTTACTGCAAAAGAAAATCAAGTCAAAGTCAGTATTAGGTGTACATTGGAAGAGGATGTACCTAATTGGACCACTGAACGTGCATGTTCTGTCCATGTTTCAACACCCTCCTCCTCCTCTATTTATGTTTTTCTCTACTTTTCACTTTGCTTTAGCATTTATTATTTTCTTTTATTTCCCAAAAAAACACAAACATTTTTTCTTATCTGAATTAATTAATTATGCTCAACGCCCAATAAGATCAATCAGTTACAAAAATTCTACCTCCTATATTTTTTACATAAAAATAACAACTAATTTTATCTCACTAACTGAGTATAACATTTATCATGTTCACAATGAGATTGTTTACACAAAAATAAGACGCACTTGATTGTTTAATTTCATTTAGAATTTGTTAGGGTTTTTTTTCTACTATCAATTTTTATTTGATCCACTATCTTTATTAGATGCCTTATCAATTTTTTTTCTTATGTCTAAATCACTCAACATTGAGATTTTATCAATAAACGTTGTTTTAACCTTCTCTCTCACATGCTTATTTCTTATTTATCTACATACATGTATAATCGCTTTTCTATCAAAACATTTACAGCCATCCTAAACTTATTGATGTTGAGACTTTGCGTATTTTACAATAATTGATCGATCTTAGCCACTAAATCATTTTAGAAAAATCTAATACTTTTATATATATATATATATATCGGCAGAAGCAATTTATAATAGTAGCTTCTAATTTGGGGTTTAATATTATCACATTGGCATATTGAAATGAATATAATAAAGGATGAGAGGAGTGACACGATCCCGAAGGGCCAGATCATTATTAGGCCACACAAATTAAAGTAGTTAGGTTCATGACATGAGAAGCATCATAAATCATAATTAAGATTTGTGAGAGGGTTAACTTCCCATACAAATAAGTCCACATATTAGGTAATGAGTTTAGGACCACATTTGTTTGTGACTGAAGCCTAAGATAATAGAATCAAGCATTTGTTTTTTGATCAAATTAGTCTCAGCTTGGTACGATTAGTATATTAATTAGCTTTAGTTGGCACAATTGGAGGGGGGGGGGGGGGGGTGAAACCTGAAAACCTAATAGCAAGTAAAATTTAGTTGT
>JASCZI010241710.1:72214-130102 GCA_036250425.1 Stylosanthes scabra
AGGTTAAAGACAACATATAGATATTTAAAACAGTATTCTCAAAATTCAGATTAACATATAAAATTTCCAGAAATATAAACCTAACCTGAGTCATCCCAAGAGTTGAACCAAAGATGGTAGTTGCAAGGAATATTTTACGCAAAGGCACACTCTTCAGAAATCCATTATAAAGTCCAACACCAAGCAAAGATGCAATGGAGGTAACAAGCTTGACCCGTCCTAAAAACTCAGGGGTAAAACCAAGAGAATTTGTGCTGAAAGGGTAACAAAAAGTATTCAAGATTAACGAATGTGCGACAAGAGAATAGCAAGAGCAACAAAAACACATTCCAGACAGCTAAGGTCTAAAGGATAATGATCATATTTACATAATGTACATACGTAAAGAAGAACATTGCCGAGTCAGACTGCGGAGTTGCTTGCCACAAGAAAATAAACAAAGTGGGAAGAAGGACACCGGGCTGTCGTACAGTACCCCACAGCTGAATAATGTTCTGCTTTGAACTTTCCAAAAACTCAGAACTGGCAAAAGGAAGATTATTCCCTCTTACAGTACCAACCATAGGTTGTTCTTTTACAAGAACGGCAACTGCAGATGTTATCAGTGGAAGCAATGCTGTCACACCAAAAACAAACCTAGAACAGCATATACTTATTAGAAAAACATAAAATAAAAACTGAATACTGCTATATGTAATCAGAAGCACCATCAATTACTTCTTTCAGTACCTTACTCCATAAGTCTCCACCAATGACCCACTGAAATAGGAGCTTACAATTCCACCAAAAGCTGAAGAACCCCAACATAAAGACTGAAGAGAACCTGAGGTGCTTTGTGACTCACCACGTGCCCTCTCCACAACCATTGAATCTACAACCTAAAACATAATTTAGTTTCTGACATAGTTCTCCGGAAAATTTCAATTCGTAGAAGATTATAAAACACTAGAGCCAAAATATCAGAGACCAACTGAAGTGGTAGGCTTATGAGATGTGATGTTGTATTTGTTCCTGAATCACATTAACAGAGCTAACAGTATGACTATAGCTTGTGTATGTCATATAAAATTCTAAATTATCCCACTAAAAAATTTTCCGTGTTGTTTCTCCTGTCCCGAAAATCCTTTACCATGATGTACCTATTGGTACAGGAACATACAGACTGTAGAAAATACAGGAGAATAAGGAGTACTTTTCCTAAATAATTCCACAAAAAGGTGCATTTAGATCACTAAACAGGAATTACTCACGACGTCCGAGAAGGCAACAGAAAGAGATCCGATAAGTGTGCAAAAAGCAGCACCATATTTGCTGTCAACAAAGGTAGCCATCAAACTCCATGAGAGTGCACCAAGCAACCCAGACAGAACTAGGTACGACCTCCTTCGATAACCAAAAAGGGGGACAGAATCACTGCAAGCAAAATATAAATTTTAGTCCCATGGAGATAAATAAGAAGTGGAGAACAATGAATTGCCCACTTAAGTAGGAGGGAAATAGGAATGTAGTTAGAACTTACCTAATAAAACCATACAGAGGTTTGATAAGCCATGGTAATGCAGAGAAACCAGAAATAACAGCTGTCTAGTGAATACATACAAATTGTCAGATCCTTCAAATATTAATGCATAACTGATTCAGTCTCACCACCCTCCAAAAAAAATTAGAATTTTAAGCAAATGCTATTTCATCTGTCATTTCTACATTTGATCCAAGCAATTGGCTCAAACTTAATTGATTACACCTTTAACTAAGAAGACATACCTCAGCGGGATCCAGATGTAAATCATCCTTTAGAAAAAAGTTAACAGCCAGCCTTGCAAGGCCTAAAACACCTTGAACAAAGTATACCATGGCGACGGCAATATTATCGGGGGATAAGTCTACACCAAACAATGTTATGTTTCTCATACGGTATTTATTCTTTCTAGGAGCACTTGTTTTACTATTGGAGCAAGCTTCCAGATCTGTCTCGGTTGTTAAGGTATCCCCTTTTCCTGCACCTGCATCAATAGTGCACAAAATTCATCAATGCCACCAACAACTTCCATAAAAGAACGGAAGAAAAAATTGCATCAAATTTCTTACTTTGGTGCATAAACAAGGATAAGCAGAGTACACTAATCAAAACAAACAATTACAACAATTCAACCGACCTGTCAGTGTCAGCTAGTCTATAAATTCAAGATTAATCTAGATTAGTAGATACTAATATTGGTTCGCAAAAACGGTTGCACGAAGAACTGCATTCCATTCAACGACCACATAGAAACTCTATCTACTGTACAGTATCAACTTCCCTCATTTCACTATGCTATCATCAATTAGCAATGAAATATACTAAAATCTAGCTCGAATTTCATGAGGCAGAAACTTTACGAACCAAAATTTATAAGTCGAACATGAATTTCCACAATAATCAGAAATTCCGCGGGGAAGAAGCTTACCGATTCGGGAACCCAAAAAAGGTTCGGCATCGTCGCTGCCAATTCGAAGAGAGGAGCCCGACCTGGAAACCGTGACGGACATTTCAGTATCAGGGGGTTTCCGACGCGCTCTACGGCGGAATCGCGGTGGAGGAGAGGAGAAAGAAGTGAAGGAAAAAAGGGGAAATTTGGAGGGTAAAAGGGGGATTAGAGATAAAATATGTACAGATGACATTATTTTGAGTATTAAATTCAATTCCAAATTTCAAAGATGTTCATGATGGGTTTTCATTTTTTCTTTGCCTATTATTATTGTTAGTTCAGTTTTGATTTTGATATGAACCCATGAAATTGAATATGATGAAAAAGATAAGGGTAAGTTCTAGGGCCTTCTATTTTAATACTTGAGAGCCCTTTGTAAAGACTCTCTTGGGCCTCTAATTGCAAAACAAATATCTGGTTGTGACATGGGTTTGGAATCAGTCGTCCCAAGTCACAAGTCAAAGAGGTCCACATCAGGATCTGATATAAGCAACTATTTGGTAAAAATGTACTTCTCTTTGCACTTCACAGTTCACATTGATTAGTGATTACTTAGTTTTGATTTTCTAAAATTATCTTCAATCTTTCTACTAAGCAATAATAATAATAAGAAGAAGAAGACAAATGCTAGGTAATAATAAAAGAAATGTTAAGGTGTTAAAACATTTTTACTGATTAACTTCAACAAAGTTCTTTTCTTTCTGATGTAAATTTTCTTTTTTATTTTTGTTAGATTGGAATTTGGAAGCAAGAAGTAAATATTATTTGTGTCTATTTTTAATCATTATATCAAAATAGTTATACACGTGAAAGAATTTTATTGATTTTTTTAATTAAAATGATATATTTTTTTAAGTGAGAATAGTCTTATTTTATCTATCAATTTTCAAACTAATACACTCCTCCTGTATATCAAAATTTATTCCATTGAAGCATCTCTAATAAGTATTATGCATGATGTTTATCTTTACCTTTCCAATGGAAACAGCAAATTAAGAAGGGTAACTATTAACTGACTTGAGGAGATTTAGGGTGAGTTTGACAAAATTTTTTGATCAAGTAAAAAAATAGGAGCTATTTTTTTGCGTTTGGTAACTCAAAAAGCCAAAGAGTTTTTGCTCCCGGCTTTTGAGAGCAAGATACTTTTGAGAGCTTTCAAGAATAGCTTTTCAAAGCTGACTCTGACTTCTCAAAAAATAAAATGACCAATTAACCTTATATTTTAATAAAAAAATAATTTTATCCTCAATTAATTATATTTAATTTTATATTAATGCATCATATACTAACAAAAAGGTCGTTGAGAGCCACATCATTATCAAACAGAACAAGATAAAATAAATAATTAAAAATAAGTGTCAAAAGTAATTTTACTAGTTATTTTACTGTTATTATTTTTTTTACTTCTTTCTAGACAACCAAAAATGGGTTCTGTGATTTTAGTTGTCTCTTTAGAAAATGGCACAGAATCATTCCACTGAATAAAGTCAGTAAGCTGTTCCCTCGTAAAGCTTACATCAAGTGTTCTATACTCTCACACCATGACACCATTCTTTCACTTTAATTTGTAGAATGTTAATGTACAAAACATTTTACATAAATATCTAAATCTAACTATACGCTAAACCATAAATGAGAAATGTTTAACCCAAACAAGGAGATCTTTCTTCGAGCCGCTAACCATCTCTGACTTTCCTTCCCCATACTTATTTCAAAGTTTATACCAACACTGGTATTTGCAAATATAGAATTGAACTCTTTAAGTTTTTGCTTAATAATAAGACATCTACCTCTCTTTTTCTAGTGAAATAAACATCCATTCCACTTGAACCATACATAAATCTAGGTATTATCTTTTAAATATATATATATATATATTTTAAGAAAAGAAAGCTGTGTAGAACGGCTCCCATGATGAAGCACCGAAAACATGGTATCAAACAATTTGAGAAGAAAAGAATCTAGCGAGGATGATGTCATTGGTTGTATTATTCACCTTATTATTATTATTATTATTACTACTCTAGTGTAGAATACTTTATTTATAAACAGAGAGAGAGTATAGACCACAGTGTAAGCTGAAGGCACTTAACATTACAGCATAACACAATAATCATCATCACCGCCATATTTGAATTGAAAGACAAAAATTGTGGCATTTCAAACCCCTCACTGTAATTTTTTCTACACAATCTATATTGCACAGAAGGAGAGAAAGAAGCAGGCACATCCCAGGAAATTATAGTGATCAAGGACTATATATATATAGTTTCAAGTTTCAACCTAGAAAACCGAAAATCAAAGAGGATGTTTATTATTGACGATGGTTAAGTAAGACAGTAGTAATGAAAAAGGAACTAGTAAGTCCCATAAACATCCTCCTGAGATTCCAATTTGTTAATCTCTTGTTCCTCCATCAGCATTCCCTGGTAACGGCATTCGTGGCTGCAAAATGCCCTGTCACCCCTGAAAATTCATGCAACAGAATAACTATCATCAAATCACTAATGAATGAGGCAAGAATGTTAATAAGATTATTATATAGTGATAGATTTACCTGTACATGTAGATGTCTTTACCATGTGGAAGATTCTTGTTGCAGAGAAAGCAGACACTGAGGAAGGTTTCAGAAGGGTATCTAGGAGAAGGAGAAGCAGAAGGGGTACTCTGATGAATGATGCAGTTACCGAATATGTGAGTGGTCCTTGGGTTAGGTCCATGAGAAATCACGCGCGTGTAGTCCTCTGATAGCTCCATCACTTTCAACAAGGGAGGAACAGGAATCTGAATCTTCAGCTGGGAACCAAACACCACCATTCTTGATTCTGCTGTCTCGTCAAGAAGAGCAAGACCAACGCCTTTTGAATCCGACTTGTCAGAGTAACAACAACGCTTCTTCTTCTTGCTGTGGGTGGTTTCGGACCAGAAAGGGTTCTTGAAGGCAGAGAATGGCTTGCTGTCAAGTATGGAGGTTGGGCTCATCATCATGCCCTCTGTTTCTTGGAACGCTACTCCCTTTGATGATGCCAAGTTTGTGAACAACCTTGGAGAGCTGAAGAAGGAAGATGATGATGATGTGAGCTTCTTTTGTTTCTCAGAATCTACCATCGGATCAGAGCTTCTTGTCACACTGCTTATTAAGACATGGCTATGAATTTGATGACAAAATAAGAAAGAGGAAGATGAAAACTTCACTGAAAGAAGGCTTTAGCCATTGTTGAGGAGCAATTAAAGTTGAATAAAGATGAGCTTAAACCTCTGTAACCTCCATGACAAAGGCAGTGAGTGAGTTGGAAAGAAATGTAGAAAAGGGTAAAGAAAGGGGAGATTTTATTTTCCCCGGGTATCTCGGACAGAGAATAGAACGAGGGAGAGAGAGTGAAAATGCAAAGAGGGAGTGAGTAGTGAGTAGTGATGATGAGGACGTGCATGCATCAGACAGGAGAGTTTGTAAGTTTGTTCCTTGTTTTGGGTACCCTTTATGTCTCGCTTTCAACACACTAGCAATTCCCAAATCCCAATTCCCACACCCCAAATTATTACCTTTGCAAGTAACACCAAAAACCCCCCCACTGGTCCCTATAATATAACACACAAACGATTTAATAAAACAAACGGTGACACCGCCAATAATTCATAAAGTTGATCACTTTATCATCAATAGTTAGGACTCAGGACTCAGGACTGAGGAGTGGGGTTATTATTTTCTTCTTTCTTTTTTCTTTTTTCTTTCTGGGTGTTTATTTGGGCACTAGTTCAGTCCTCCATCATGAGCCCCCCTGAAAAATTGGCTCCGACTTGCAGAGCAGAGAGGGCAGTACATGCAAAGACAGAAGCAGAGACAGAGAGAGAAAGCGGTTTAATAAGTGGGACTTGGGAATGAATAACTGCTCGGTTGGTGGCTTCTCATAAAGACGCGTGTGATTTACAATATTTCTCTCTGCAATCCAAACCAAATCATGCTTTGCTTCGTCTCACCAATGGGATTGGGCTATCTTAATCTATCTCCAATTCTCCATCGCTCTCAACTCTCAAGAATGACTTGTGTGTGTGTGTTATGGGAATAGAAATTGAGGGCATGTATTCACATTAGTTCAGCCAAGCACTAATTTAACTCTTGGAAGGATGGCAAGTTGGATTTTAAAATATATTAACATAAAGTATTTATAACCAACATTTTCACGCAAATTATTTCATATCTTAAATATAATATTGGTTGAAATTGACAGTTATACTATTAATTTTCTAGCCTTATTACTTTATTCATAGTTCTGTTTTTAAGGTGAAAAAGAAAAATGAAGTTAAGAAAGAGTGATTTTGGTAGGGCCATGGAGAAGGTTGTTGTTATTTAATTTAGCAGAGAAAAATGGTAGTGGGGGAGTTCACGGAGGCATGATTCCATAGAGATAGAGGTATTGCATATTTGCATAATTGCATCCCTGCCATCCCATCATGTTTGGCTCATTCTCCTTCCTAGTTCCTACTACGTCATCACCTTCATTTTAATTATCCTTACTCCATCCACCCACCTCTCATCTGGTAAAATGTTACTGCTAATTACCTCCATTAACTTGGTTCCTTCATCTTATGCAAGAAAATGACATATATGTGGGGACAGGGACCCCGATCAGAGACCCACTTCGGCATGCACCTAAAAGAGACTCAACCATGGTTCATCATAACACCCAGCCAGCAGAAACCATTCCCAACCCATCACTCTGACCCCAGCTAGTACCTACCTCTTATTTCCTTCGTTTCACATTTGTATTTTCTATCTCTCTTTCTGATTTTTATGGTTTTTTTTTTTTAACATTGATTTTTATGTGTTTAATTTGGTGCTTGCAATTGCAGAGTCCAATGAATTCATCAAGAGGTCAATAGGTGGAGCCCAGAGCCCAGACCACTGACCACTTCAAATAAACTTTGATTAAATCTAGCTCAAAATATAGATGATTATATCAAGGCAAGCGAGCACAAATGGAAGAGGGTATATGCTCCTTAACTATTTTTCTCGGATTCGATTCTCTCATGAGGATAGGAATGGAGAAAATTTGTTTGGGAGGGTCACTCATTTTGCCTCTGCAGTACTCAAAAGATTAGTCATTGAACTTTCGTTTCGGTGGATACCTTGGTACACACAAAATATATATATATATATATATAGATGGTTATAATATAATTAGTAATTTAGATTTGGTATCTTTTGTTGTTTGATTGGTTTAATTAAAATTCATCTCAACGAGCTCCTGCTAATTAAGCTTTGGTATATATATATATATATATTTCTAATTGATTGATAATTATAATTGATTATCATCAATAATCAATAATATAGTAAAGAAAGTAAAAGGTGCAATGATAGCTTCCCATTATTATATATCATATCATAAGGATGGTCACTAGTAGCTGGGTGGGGATTTCTTGAATGATTCTGCTAAATAATGGAACCTCTATGATATTACCTATTACTCTTAGGCAACAGAGAGTCATTTGCCTACAATTATTATAATTAATTGTTTTTTATCAGTGTAGTTTAATAATGTTTGTTCTTAATTGGAGTACTATTATCTTTGATGGGTCCTCTTCTACTTGCTCTTATTCATATAATAAAATGGATAGGTTGAATATTTATAGGTAGTAATAATTTGTGTTTGGTATATATCTACTACTTGCTCTTATTATTGTAGTTAAACAAATTAGTAATGCTGTGTTATGGTTTGATTATATATATATAGAAAATGCTACTCATCAGAGACAACAATACCTGGCTTCGCCGCACATCATTTTTTAGTGTGCTTAGGTAATACCTTCCAAACAGGCTCTCCATATTATTATTAATAGCATACATAATAAACTAGTATGTATAGGAATCTTCTCAACAACTTGGTTTCAACTGTGAAAGATTATTAATTAATCTTATTTTGTGTTAGTTACCCCATGTAATTGCAGATTTGCAGTATGAAAAAAGAAATAGGCAGAAGATACAACACATTATCATCATTCACCATGCATGCATGCATGTTTATATGGAGGAAAGCAACACTTTTTAGGTAGTGCTATTTGAATAAGTGGTTTTGGCAATTAAGTTTAATCAAGTAATTTATTTTTATGCTAAATAAAATATTATTTCGGTGTCAAATAGTATAAAAAATTACACATAAATAAATTTTTATTTGACATCAAAATAGTCTTTTTTTTAGCATAGAAATAAATAATTTGGTTGAACTTGGTTGGCCAAAATCACTAATTCACATAGAATTATTGTTTATTAGATTTTACCAATATTTTACACTAATACCTTATTTTTATACCAATAATACTATTCGCTCACTCTTTTAATAGACATCGAATTTATATCCGTATTAAAATATGGTTATTATTAATTAAATATATATTTTAATACCCATAAAAATTACAATACAGTTAACACACCAAATAATTTTTGTATATTTATACAGGTGTCAATTTATTGTTTACTAAAACAATATAGACTTAGAGAGATTGTTTTTATACTATCTAAAAAATGCAACTTAAAAATATCCGATTTGAAAAAAGAATCTAGTTTATGATGTATATATATATATATATATATATATATATATGTGTGTGTTATTATCTTTCTTTTAAGATGACAAGTTGACAACGAGATGAGAGTATGAGACTATGATTTTCAGATCAATTTAAAAAATTAAATTAAAATAATTTATTACAGAGTGAAACCATAGATAGCTTATTTATGTGTTGTGGATATTTTTTGCTTTTTAAATTTTTTTTTCTTTTCAATAAGTATTAATTTTATTTATTTATTTTTAAAAAAATCCTTAACTAAAAGTTATTAATCATAAAAAAAATTTCCTTCTGTAATAATTGGTGAGCGAATCAATTACATGACAGCAGATCGACGAATATAATTTCTTTATTGAAATAATTAGTTAAGAGGAAAATTAATAAAGCAAGGAGTGCAGAGTGCAGTAATGTCGACGATATGCCACCCAAAGCCTTAAATCGTAGTTGAAGTTAGTGGAACTACTTTCAAACTCAAATGATGATGTAACCTTACTTAGGAGCAAATACCAATAATCCTTTTGTGAACTGTCTTCTCTGCTTTCTTCATTATAAAAATCTAAGCTCCTTTTTAAATACATCACAGATTTCATTTAGGCGTTTACATGTATGCATGTATGTCAAATTGTTTTTTAAAGGATTTAATTTTAATTCACGGTAAGTCTAAATTAAAATATTTTGACATAGATGACGAATTATATATTATTACTATTAGAGTTTAATTTTGATAAATGTTTTACACAATTATTCAATTATATTCGTTAATTTTGATATAAATTAATTATGAGATAGATAAAAAAATAAATTATTTTTGTTGATGTAATGCTATTTTATTAAATATGTATGTAAAACTTTTTTATTGTATTAATGCATTAAAATTAAATTGTTTGACTAAAAAAAATATTTAAAGTATTGAGATTTTTTTTCTTAACAGTGCAATATTTTTCATAGTGAAAACTGGAAAACTGGAGCAAGTGGAGAGACGCAAGTTGACTTGCTTATATAGTGTCTAAATCCACGTCGTCAGAATTAAACTGATCCATTCATTTAATAATTTATCTATTTTTTAAGATTGCGTGAGTAAAACTTTTTGGTATCTTTTGTGCTGATTAGTACATGTAAATGGGATAATATCATACCCGAAATTGATGAGTGTAGAGTTAGAGGTGTCACCACCAAAAACAAAAGCTTTGGTTGCATAGTTTTGGTTTTGGGGTTTTTACTCCAATCATAGCTCCTAAATTTTGAGAAACACATCAATACAATATGTGGGCCCATATGCCATTTCGGGTGAACCAATTACCAACAGATTATTGCTCTCTTGCTAAAATCAACCAATTATTTCACCATCACTAACTATAGCATATTAATTAGTGATTGTATGTTTGATTAATTATTGATTCCTCCCCTGTTTAGTGACATTGAGGTAGGAAGTACTTCTACATCAATCGCCATTATAGCCGAAAGGAGAACTTGACATACTTAAAAATGGAGGGAGAATGCATGATCATTAATGTTAGCCTCCCAAATTGTATTAATAAGGATGACAAAAATTCTCACACCTACGGATATCTGTCTTAATTATTCGCAATGGAAAGGTTAATGGAGACCCCTAAAATCTCCACGGAGACATGTATCCATCCCTACGAATAAACGGGGACGGAGATGGGGATAGAGGTACCCGCCCGCCGCTCCATGGATATCCGCAAAATCCCCGCGAATATTGTAGTTACATATTTGTTCTTAGATATATGGATAAAAGTTAGATTTTATTCATATATTAGAAACATATTTTTATTTTATTTTATGTGTTTGAGACCTTATGTGTATGTGAGTATTAAATTTACCATCCTATGTATTACATATTCACAAGTGCATATTATTAGAAAATAAATTATTAGAGATCGATACTTTTTATTAATACTATTCAATATTTAAAACCAATATCTTGTTTTGTACTATTTTGGAATTTATTCGTAGTTCATGTTAGAATTCGTAATAATAACTTAACAATAATAACCTTAATATCTTGTGCGAAATTTATTTTTACAATTTTGCTACATGTGCACACAAACACATCATCCAAGGCGTGTGTAGTGCACATCACACACACATCTTCACTCACGCTTTTTCACGCAACATTCCCAGCTTCCTTCAAACATGCAAACTACCCAAAATTCACGCAGGCAACCACAACAGAGCTTCTTCTTCTTCTTCTTCTTCTTCTTCTTCTTCGCCCTACCTCCGTCTCCGGTACCTCCATTTCGTACTCTGCCTTCACTTCGTACTCCGCCTTCACTTCGTACTCCGCTTCCATCTCTACTTCGTACTCCGCCTATTTCTCTTCTTTTTCCTCTTCTTCCTTCTCCTTTTATGTTATGTTGTTGTTGTTGTTGTTCTTCTTCTCCTTCCTCTATTACGTAAGCAGTTGTTGTTGTTCTCCTTGCATTCTTATTTTGGTTTGAAACTGATTTTTTGAGATCCTTGAATGTTGAATGGTAAGTTGTTTTATATTCTGCTCATGTTGATGTGGAATTCTACTAAAAAATTCTCTTGCATTCTTATTTTGGTTTGGATCTGAGTTTTTGAAATCCTTGAATGGTGAATGATAACTTGTTTTGTATTATTAATTTGATATGAAAATTCTGCTAAAAAATGGACTTGCATTCTTATTTTGGTTTGAAACTAATTTTTTGAGATCATTGAATGTTGAATGGTAAATTATTTTATATTCTGCTTATGTTGATATGTAATTATCTTCAAAATTGTCTTGCATTCTTATTTTGGTTTGGAACTGAGTTTTTGAGATCCTTAAATGGTGAATGATAACTTGTTTTGCATTCTGCTCAAATTAATATGAAAATTCTGCTCAATTCTGTTTAAGGTTATTTTATGATTCTACTCAATCAATTTTTAAATTATGCTTAAATTGATTACATAATCTGATCTAGATATAATTGTGAGTGCTTGAAAGACTCAAAATACTGATTGCTATAACCAATTAACATTCTGCTCAATTCATTTTCAAATTCTGCTCAAAATGATGAATGATAAGGTTATTTAGATTCTCCTTATCTTATTCTTTATATTCTGCTCAAGTTGGTTTCGGTTTCTTGAACAGAATGGCTAATAAGCAAGTCCATAAACCTACAGCAAAAGATGCACTTCTATTAAGTTAAGGAAATTTTTTGACAAACTTTCTGACAAGAAGAAACCACTTGTTGATGAGATTGGTTTGGGAGCCTTTCAAACTTCTATATCATCCCAACCTTAGGAACGTACTCTTCATTAACATTACACAAAAACTGCAAAAAACAGAACCAAAACAAATTTGAGCAGAATTTTAAATTACAAACTAAAATCAAATTGAAAAAAAACACATTCAAAAAACTAAGAAGTTCAAACAGAACACTAAAATCAATCATCACAAGTATTCGAAAAATCATCAACCTCTATTTCCTCTTCCAATTGCCCTACCTCATTGATAGAATTTAGATCCTGCTAAAATTTGAGCAGAAGTTTGAATTAGAATGAATAGAATTCTGGTAACTCAAGAAAAAAAAACTAGAACCATATGAATCTAAAAACAAGATCAAAACACAACAAAACTCACTCATACATTAAATATTTAAGAAAGAGAAATCAGAATCCTAAATCAATTATAACGAGTACTTAAAATCATTAACCTCCATTTACTCTTCAAATTGCAGTTCTTCATGTGTTGAATTCAGATCTAGTCGAATTGAATACCAATTTCTCATCGTAAATGCAAAATGATCGACAATGAAAATCAATTAATAAACAACTGACAACAAGAAGCATGAAACGAAACAGAAGAAGAAAAAGAAGAAGAAGAATAAGAAGAGGAGGAAGGAGGAGGAGGAGGAGAATTGGAAGATGATAATGATGATGTTACGAAGCTTTGGAGAAGGTGATGAATAGGGCACGGAATTTGAAAATTCATTTAATCCTAATTTCAGGGTTTTGGAATGCGTAAGTGTGTGGACAGAGAATTAAATAGGCGCATGTGAACATGATAATTAATATCATGTGTACGTGTGTTTAGTGTGTACATGTATATTATTTGTTATTTTTAATATGATACTTAAAATTAATGTTTTAGTGATATGTGGATGTAAATATGTGCTTGAAATAAATATGGGTAATAAAAATCGCCATTAATAACGTTTTGAGGTGAAAATCACCATTGGCGATTTCCATGGCCCCTAATCTCTCACTTGCTCCTTCTTTTATTATTTTCGCTCTCTTTCAATTTCATTTACTTTTATTTATCCTCTCATCTACTCTCGAACACAAAAATAAAGGCAGTCACCCAAGAAAAGAAAAAAACACGAAAATAATGAAGAAGCAACTAGCTAGTGGTGCCAAAAGAACATCTGATCTCATTTTAAAATATTTTTATTTTTTTAATTATGTAAAATATTTAAGATAATTTAGTTTTAATAAATAATAATATATATTATTTTTAAACTCATTTTAATAATATAAATTAAAAATAAAATTGAACACATAAATACGTGATTATATTTTGATGAGTCAAATATATTCGAAAAATATATTTTTTTATGGATAGTGCTAAGTATACAATTGTTTTTTTTATAATTAAGTTTAATTAAATTATTTTATTATTTTTATACTAAATAAAAGACTTTTGATATCAAATAGCATAAAAGAAAAACACAAAACGAACTTTTACTTGACATTGAAAATATCTATTACTATTTGACATCGAAATAAATAAATTGATTTAACTTAATTGAACAAAATAAATACACATTAGTATTATTTTTTTTTATTATATAAATGGACACGAAAACATCATTGTCAACAAATATCCATGGATGTCGTGTCCAAAATATAATGTGTTCATGTACAAGTTAAAATATAGTTAAAATTTATTAATTTTAATACAATGGTTAGTTTAAAAAAATAATTTTTTAATATAATTTTTAACATTTTTAATGAAATTGCCATTGATTGCTAAAAAAGAAATTGATTTTTTAGATTTATTGTTACAAATATATATGAGTTTTCTAAGTCTAAATTTATCTTTTGTTAGTCAATATACTTTGACCATGCATCACTTAATTTGTGTGTATCCTAAAACTTGTTCTTTTAAGCCTTATCAAATTGTGTGTTTCAGTGTTTGCCAATTTTATCCTTTTACACTTGTTAATATTTGCAGTCACAATTTTTTCCTGGAAAGCCAAAAATAAGATTTTTGCTTCTTCTTTTCACATAAGCAGTAGTAAAGATATACTTTATTTGATGAAATTATGAAAATATTTAATTTGTAAGCTTTAAAAATACATTGTTATCAACCTACTTCTTCTACAAATTTAAGTTTATGAAAAGAGAAAATATAAATGTGCGTTTGGTTTAAGAAAATATTTTTTATTTTTTTTTCTATTTTCATTTTCTAAAAACAATTTTCAATTTCACGTTTTCAATTTTAGAAAACATGTTCGATTTGCTTATGTTATTTTCTGTTTTCAAATCAGAAAAATATTAAAAATATGCTTGGTTTCTTTATTTTCAAGAAGTAAAACTATTTGATATATTATGTTTATAAATTAAAATATAATTATATAACACATAAATTTGTAAGGAACTTTTTGATACATAAAATAATTTTTTACTAAATTTTTGAAGCATAGAAAGAAAAAATATTAAAAAAAATCCTTCCAAAAAGCATAGACATGTAAAACAGTAATGGATCCAATCTTTAAAAAGAAAAAAAAAAGTAAAAGAATCAATTTTTTTTCTTGTTACTTTAAATGGGTATAATTCATTGGTTAAACAAGTGGTCAAGGAGAGAAAAGTTCTTCTACATGGGAATGAAAGTGTCACTTGTTTGCTCGGTAAGAATCGAACCCACATGCTTCCATTAAATTTTAGAAAATGACCGCACTAACTCCGTGTTCGCTATTAATAAAGGAAAACAATGAAAACAACAATTTTGTGTTTTCAAAATTTTAGTCATTTTTGAAAATATTTTCTAGAATTGTTTTCTATAAAATACAACTAAATACATTTTCTATCATATTTTCTATATTAAAAATAGAAAACAACTAAACCAGACGCACCCTAAATGATTATATTTTTTACACGCTAACAGTTTTTTAGGTAAACTAATTATTTCTTACTTCATCTAACCTTTCTTTTTCTTTGCACACTCTACTCTCTTATATATACAAGATTTATGTAATTTGATATATATTATCCTTATGACCTTATACCCATATATGGTTTATTATCATTTCTTCTAAATTAAATAATCAGAAAACTAATCAATTTGTGCGGGTCCGTCTAGTGATTAGCTCACTAATCCGCTTAAATAAGTATTGAGAGTTTGAATTTCGCCTTGTACATGTAGAACCTAGTGGTCAGCGGCATAGTCGATAAAGCAACATTCTATAAACATAAACATAAGCGATACTTAATATAGCTATTTAAATCAATGTCAACAAGGAATATAATCTGATTATTTATTATTTATAATTATGAAAGATTAATTAGGAGCACAATGCTGTCGATCTTTGATGAACCCAAGTAAAGATGAGATTGTGATGTTTATGTATGAGTATACCGCGTGTATACGTATATCTAATTATAAAACTCGCTATCTCACTTTTAATTTTACCTAATGCATGATAATTATTTAAATGAAATTCAACCTAGCACATAATATATAACATTTTCTGGAAGATGCATTGTCTTAATATTGTAAGATAAGTAGTGCAGCTAGTCTAAAAATATTGAAACTGAAAAGCTAAGTAGAGATGCTTAAAACAATTATATTGATTATTGAAAGGGATGGTAAAGCAAAAATAATGCAAGAAGGAACAATTTAAAGATGAAGAAAAGAGGGTACTACTTGTCATGACGAAATCTTGAAAGCGACCAAATATATAGAAATTATAGTCTAACCCCACTAATATATGCATACATTTCAATCTTCCCATGTAGATGTGGGCCATATACAAAAGATAATTTGCACCATACTTAACGTCTTTCGTCCATTTCTTATGTTGAATTGTGAAACCTAAGCTACTAAAAAAATAAGAGCAATAATTACATGTAATTTAAATATATAAGTAGGTAGACAAGCAAAGAATCAAATTAAAATGAGAGAATGAGACGTTGTTGGAGATGTCATTTTCTGAGGCATGCACTCTATTGAATCGATCTACAAAGTAGTAGCTGTACATTGTGTGATGAGTATGAGTTTACTTTACTCTTTTTCCAATGTTTGTTTTCTTATTTGTATGAAGCACGTATGCTAGAGGTTAATTATATAAGTTTTTTATCATCATCTTATTTGCCTTTCTTTAGGTAGATTTAACTCAACCTCAAAAATTAATTCATAGAATGAGAGATATTTTACATTTATAAACTCTTAAAAAATAAACCATATCTTTAATAAAAGTGAAATTTTATAATAGTTGATCTAATTTGCATTTGGAATTTTGGGTAAATCATTAAAATTAATTACTTAGTTTTGCCAAAGAGATTTACATTATCGCCTATTAGTTCCATCATCAGTTATTAAATTTGCTTTTTTCTCTTTGGTCATTATTAAATTTGCTTCAATACAATATTTTGTTTTGTTAATTCGTCGCTCATCTAAACTTCATTTTAGAGTTAGCTTCTTAGTAGTGCATGAGGTGGAATTCGAATTTTCACCACTTAAACACACGAGTAAACTTACAACTAAATCAAATCCTACCTCGTTCAGTAATAAGTATTTTGCCAGAAAAACTCTTTTTTTTGGTAATCTGCTGAAAAAACTTAAATAGTTTTTGGTGGTCGAAAATAAATAATAAGGCCCACACATAACAATGTGTACCCACTCAGCCTGTATAGGTTTTGTTTTCTGCATCTAAGTCTTAGATGGGCCAATAACTAGCCCATAATTTTGTCATATCCACAACTCCTGATGTTAATTATGTGACCCATAAAGTGGGAAATTTAGATTAAAATATGCATGGTTATTTTTTTTTAAAAATGTTGATTTGGTTAGTTTATGCAAACGTGGGAGATGTTTAGCATAATAAGATGATAAATTTATAATAGGAAGCATAATACAAAACCATGTATGTAATGTAACCCCACACTAGCCAGCAGCTAGTTAGGAGCCACAAAAATGAATATGTAATTATAATAATCAACTGTTCAACCTAAGGAAGGTAGGAAACTCCATAATAATGACAACACACTCGGAAGGGAAAAAAAGGTACAATCATAGGTAATATATATAGGTGAAAAACTAAAATAATTGTGAATGGATTTAAAGCTAATAAGGAATCAGTATATCCTGAAAGTTGAAGCACATGTTGCAGCAAAAACAATGAAGAGCATAGGAATCGATAACTTGATTGAATTCCCACTTGATATTCCGCCATCTGTTGTGGCTTCCGTCCCGCTTCCACCTCCACTAGCATTTCCTGCAAATTTAATGATTATATAAAAAACTCAATCAATCCCAGAAACTATACTCACCAATTTTACTTATTATTGAATATATAGTAGTATGAACTGAATAACCATAATATAATGTATTGATGTATCTACCTGAATTTGGAGATTCTGCTGGTGATGAAGCAGCTTCTGTCCACAGATAAATAAATGATGCATATTAATTAATTAGCACAATACTCAGATGAGAAAGTTTAGGGAGCTCATAGTTTGTTAGTCAATAGATGGCTAATAGGCTTTTTTTCTTTTTTTTCTCTTTCCTCTTTTACCACATACTATTTCCCTAATTACACTCATAGGCTCCCTAACGTTTGTTCCCTAGCATTACTCTTTAATTTAGTGTGGCCTACAATATAACTAACAGTATAATATAGGTGTAGGGGTGTGCGTGGTGCAGTTATTGGCAAAACTAAACTGAAACTGAATCAAACTGTTTTAAATGGTTTGGAAACTGAACCAAACTGTTTTTCCAAACAGCAAACTGGTTTAAAACCAGTTTATAATGTAGTGCACCATTTTAAACCAGTTTAAACTGTTTTTTAAGCTAAAATCAATTTTTCATATATAAAACCAATTTTAGCATATAAAATCAGTTTTTGTCATGTAAAAAATCACACTCTCTCCTCCTCCCCTCTCTCTTTCTCTATCCCTCCATCTTTCTTTCTCTTTTAATTTTTAAAATCCTAGAGTTTGATTGTTTGAGAAAAAAAAATTACAAATTGAATAGAAATTAAAATTAAAAAATGAGCTGAATATTTAAATTTTGGCTTATTGGATTGGAAATTTTTTTTATTAGATATTGTACGTTTTTATAATTGTGGTTCTTGTGTATTAGATTTATTATTGTTATTTCTTTTATAATATGATTTATTGATCCTATTGGATAGAGCAAATTAAACAGAAAAAAATAATCATAAATATTAATAATAGTGAAAAATTATAGCATTCTTAAAGAAAATAAAATAAAAAATATATTGAAAAAAACAAACTTACTTAAAAAGATAACATTATAATTTAATTTCATGTCCTTTATAGTAATTATCTTTTAATTTTGGCATAAGGTTGTCAAACATAAATCATATTGGCACAAACTCACTCCTATCCAAAACTAGTTGTGTAAAATATAGTTTATTCAAAATTCAGTTTGACAAACATCAATCCAAATACATACTATAATATTAAACATGCATTTAATAATTGAGAACCAGTTTTTTTGGTTTTAAACCAAACTGAACTATAAAAAATTGATTTTAAATAAACTGGTAACGGTAGTTTCAATTTGGTTATTTTACTTGAAAAATCAATTTTTTTCAAACACTTTCAATTCAATTTCAGTGCAATTTAATTTAACGAGTTTTTTTGTTTAGTCCTATATAGGTGTAATACTTATAAATTATATGTGCAAAATATATTAAGTATAAGTATAAAAGATGATAAATTTAAGTGTAAATTACGGAATTTGTGGGCGTAAAAGATTATATATACCTTTGCAGTTACTAACGGGTGGGGTGTTCACTTTGCAAGCAGAGGGCAAAGCGAGAGCCTGAGTCTGGTTGATGGTGATCCCAAGGGATGATGCGGCCCCTCCGCCAAGAACCTGGCACAGACACTTCGGTTCTGATCTCACTACATTTGCAAGCTGTGTGCAGCACCCTGAACCTGGATTTGATGATTTCCCTTGGATGAAGTTTAGGCAAGGTGACAGGTTCACCAATGCAGTCGTGCAACTCGATTGCGCCGCAGCTCCTCCCAACATCACGGCCATTGCCACCACCATCACCATCACGGTCACACCCACACCTATCTCTAGTTTTCCTTGTGCCATTGGAAATTAAGTTAAATTAGACTGATTGATGTACAACCAAGAAGAAGATCGAAATTCTAGATATGCTTATATGATGTATGTTTGATTCACTATGGGATGGTTTGGTATGAGAAGATTTTATGGCTTTTTATAAAGGAAGAAATTAAAGGATGATAACAAGGAGAAATTAAAGGGAAAAAAAAGCAGTTTTATGTAGGTGAACTAACTACCCCTCAATAATGGGAAGTATGTGGTACTTGGAATTAAGGGTTGGACACTTGGGGTTTATGGAATAGTGTTGCATGGAATGATATGATGGAAGGTTCGTAATCGTAACAGGGGTTTGTTTGGTATGTAGATGAACTAACTTTAGGACTAGAGAGGAAGGGAACTGTGCCACCATCTTGTGAGGTGTTAAATTAGACTTTTCAAAATCACAACTTAATTACAACGTACAACTCACAGTGTACGTGTTGCTTACACTTGATTCATTCTGCAATTTTGCTTATTTACCAAGTCCAGATAGCGTCTAGCCAGAGACGTATAAGAATAAGAATAAGATGTAATAATTAGCTAGCTACCAGAACCAGATTCAAAGATTAGAATTGGGCATGGCAACCGGTCTTAATTACCACAATGGGAAAAAAAGGAAAGGTGTAGAACATTGTGATATTAACACTCTGCATAAGTCAACACATTAATTAATCTTTTTTCTCAGGGTACCGTTTTGGTAAAGGATATCTACACTTAGGCCTATTCTGAAGGTTTAGGCAATGGCCCAAGTCCAAGCACAAAATCTGGTGTAGGCCTTGTTAATAAAATGTAATTTACGGTTTACCCTAACTATTTTCTTTTGGTCATAGGTTTTAGCGTAACTTAACAACAGAATCCAGACCAAAAGCAAAAGGGAGAGAGAGAGAATGGGAGTTTTGTTAAGTTGATACCAAATATTCATTGATGTTTTTACCTCCCAATTTTCGTTATAAATGTAAATACATTAATAGGATCTTTTGGACAAAGATCATTCTCGGGCTTTGGCCCAACAATTGTTTGAAAGTCCTTAAACTATGGTCTTAAACAGTAGCCTAGAACAACCCAAAAAAATGGCAGCTTAGGTCTACGGGTCATTCAACTTCGTTTGGTAAAGCCCATAGTAGATTTCAAACTCATGTATCCAGGCCAAGAAAAGAAACTCATGTATGATTGTATTAATCATGACCCAAAATCTCACATATCAACTAAGTCAAAAAAAAAAAAAAAGAAAAAAACAAATCTTGCCCAAAGTTGTGCTCTATGTTGATTTAATACTCAGGTCATTAATTTATTTAAGTAGGTATAGGAAGTTTAAATCCCACATTTTGTATGTACCAACTCATTTTCTAACAATAAATCTGCTCGTAGAATTAATAGTTATGGTGGAAAACAAACAAAACAAAAATAGAAAAATGTTTTTTCAAATGAGGAAGTTAGTAAAGTGGTAAATAATATTTTAATTATTTCTGAGTTCATAATTTTTATTATTGGTGAGTGTTACCGTCCTAATTCAAAAATGATTAAAACTACTATTTTATCAATTTATCAATTTTCTTAATGGCTACAGCACCACGACTTAAAGAGAATGGAAAAAAAAAGTCTAAATAAAGCATCCAACTAACAATTACAAAAAGCCGAAGTTTTAGTTTTAGTTAAATTTTGATTTTGATTGTCCAATAGGCAATAGAAAAAGAGGATTAAAAGAAAAGAATGCGTTGACTTATGGAAGCGTGTTGGATGGGTATGCACAAAAAAAAAATTAAGAGGGAAGGACCAATAACGTAAGCAAAGAAGGAAAGAAAAGAAACGAGGATTATAAACTATACTAAAGATTGTGTTAGTCTTGGGTTATCCACTTTTGCAGCTGAACTAATACATAACTAAATGACTTGGCTTATGATAGTGTTTGCATTATACACACAAACACAACATTCTCTGCCACTTGGCTGAACATAAGCCTTCCACTCAGGTCAAAACTCAAAACATACTAATCCCATCTCCTTCAAATTCTTTCATTTCCCTCTAATTAGTCATGGTAGTTGAGCTTCTAAAACCAAATCTCATGCTTACTAATCCTCACTTTCTCACTTCATGCCTCTTATTATTGTCTATAAATTCGCTTAACATGCTCTTAGCCAACCATCAAACTTGCATTTGAACTTGTAATAGGAAAAAACACAACCAAATTCCCTAGACTCTCTACACATACATAAAACATGGTAGCAAGTAGTGTTGTGGCTCTAGTACTAGGCATGTTGATTGTGACAAGTTCACCAGCCTACGCCCAAATTAGCACACCATGCAACGCCTCAGCACTAACCACATTGTTCACACCTTGCATAGGCTTCCTCACAAATAGCAGTGGCAATGGCACCTCGCCGACCACCCAGTGCTGCGGCGCCCTCAAGTCCCTGACGAGTGGCGGCTTGGACTGCTTGTGTCTTCTTTTGACGGCGGGCATTCCTTTCAGAATACCAGTGAACCGGTCCTTGGCCATCTCTCTCCCTCGTGCCTGCAACATGCCTGGTGTCCCCGTCCAATGCAAAGGTAAATTTCCTCCATAAATTTTCACTTCTATTCAGTTTAATAGTTTATCAATATGGCTAACTAAGTGATGTAAATGGTTGAATTTTGGTGTTTTGCAGCCTCAGGTTCACCACTTCCTGCTCCAGGTATGTAATGCAAGAACCAGAATTGTTGCTGGGAATTGAAACTCTTTTCATATTTGAATTAATGGATCTTTTGAATGATATTTGATTTCACAGGACCAGTTGCTCTTGGACCGTCTCCTTCATCATCCTCACCCTCAGGATTTACTCCAAGTCCAAGTCCTCAAGGTTAGTGCCAACACTCTACACTCTAATACTAATTAATTAATTTCAGTGATTGTAATAACAATATGCATCTTTTGAGCATACAGATTCTTCTTCTGCAATGCCCCCATCACCAACGAGTTCACCAGAGTCTGACGACAAAAGTAGTGGTTCTCCTCCTCTTGAGAGTCCGGCATCTCCATCTGTGGACTCTGGAACAACGAGCACACCGGCTTTATCCACAGGAAGTGCACGCTCTGGTCTCACTCCATCATCTGCCATCAAATCTTTCAATTTCTCTCCTTCTCTTCTATTCATTACACTTGGAGTATTTGCTGTTACCAAATTCTACTAGGATATGATACTCTTGCTTTTGCATAATCTCAAGTTCTATCGATGTCGCTATGTATTCTTTTGCAGCATTTCACATTCCTTTTTCGAATCCAAGATATTTGTATTATAGTGTATATTTTTCTTGTTGAGGTTGTTGTATACTTGGATGTGTAACATAATGTATATGTGATGAGGGAACGGAGAAATAAAGTTGCTATTAATTATTTGAATACGACTCTGCCTTCTTTCTTCTTCACTGCAACCATTTTGGCCCAACAAATATAATTAACTAGTCAAACATAAATGGTTGACCAAGCAAGAAGATGTTGACTTTCTTTCATTCATGTTTCTTTTAAGTAAAACGAGGGTAATGGTAATCCACAACAAACGGAAGGATAATGCTCCATTTTTTATGCGATTCATGAAGATGATGAAATGCCCTCAATTTTAGCCGAAAACGAAGAAAAGCCTCAGAGCATTATATTAGCCTTATTTTAATTTGTGGCTGACGATGAAGCATTTAATAAGCTATATAATATATTTCCATGCATGAGATGAGATGATTGTTCTTCAAACAAAATAAAGAGAAATATGGCAAAGAAATACTATAATAACGTTGTTACATTGTGGATGGCCATGATGGTGTAGCCGCTAATGCGGATAACAATGATCTCAAGGCTCGAATAGACAGATGCAACACATATTGTTACAATGCTTGTGCTTTCCCTAGTAAATTTTGCAAGTGGTGGTGCGGTGGCCGCTGCCAAAACCCAATAGGATGTAAGTTTAATTATCACTTCCATGCTAATAGTAAATTATCTCTCATTTTATATTGATATTGATGGTAATAAATCATATCTCTTCTTTTATACAGTTGAAAGTTATCGACTTGAAAGCGCTAGCGAGGACGGAAAGGGTTACCCTGTCCCAACTGAGGAGGACTACCGTAGCTATACTAAGAACAATCATTAATCTTCAATCAGTAACACCATTTGATCCGTCAACAACACTCAAATAGTGTTTATTATATCTACTTAATATATAAGTTAATATAAGTGTCTTTGGCTTTTTCTTTTAATTTGGCGTTGTGATGTATTTAGATATATAATAGTTGGCGAAGTAATTAGGCAGACTAAATTGTGAGAAAAGAAGAAAAAAGAAGTTTGTTGGAAGATAGCATAAAAGTAATTTATTTATTTATTGTCTAGTAGGCGTAGGTGGCGCTTCTCACATAGTTATTATGGATACATTGACAAAGTAGTTTCCTCCATCAGTTAAAAGCCTTCAAAATTGAAAGGAGTGGACCCTTCTTATTCTCTTCTCCTTGCCTTTGCTCTTCCTCATCCTCCTTTTCAGCAGATTGACGAGGCTGATGAGGATTAGCACTCACAAAGTGTGATTCCTTCTGGTTTTTGATAAGCTTCTCAACCTGTTCACCCGAACCAGGGAACGCCAAATCCATCACTTGCTTCTCTAACTGGCTTATCACGTTGTCCTTATCACCTGCAAGGAAGGTCCTTTGGTTGTTTTCACCGTTGATACCGAAGCCAAGAAGATGGAGTTCCGAGGTAGCGTTTACGGCTACTGGATGACCTGCTGGCATGATGAACACATCCCCTTCATTCAACCTTGCTGTGTACCTACGCACCTCTCTGTTTCCCTCTTCTTCATCTTCTTCGTCCTCTTCTTCTTGCCACTCTTGTTGTCGTTGTTGCTCTTTTGTTACAGATACCAGTTCAAGGTTTCCAGTTCCTTTGTTGACGACCACCACCACTATGGCCTTTGAGTTGTAGTGTGGGAGCATCAAAGCTCCTTGTTTGATCTCTACACAGGTGAGGAACATGTCCAGGTCCTGAAGCTGGGGGTTCTTCTTGTCTGGCTTCACCTCAAATAACCTCCCAAAATTGTTAGAAATGACGGGTTCGTTGTTTCTCAAGTTGATTGGGGTGCTGATATCTCCCTCTTCAGAGGCTTTCTTTGGGACCCATTTTGCATGCTTACTGAGTTGCTGAATGTGCTCCTTTGACACTTTTACTATCACTCCTTCGTTATTCTCACTACTCCGGCTACTCCTCCTCCTCTGTCCTGGCTGCCTTTGCTCTTCTTGCTCACCTTGCTCATTCTCTTCCAACAGCACCCTCCTTATCTCTTCGAATTCCGCCTATTATAACATCATAACCGTTATTTTAATGGCATTATGTAACTAATGCATGCATCTTATTTATATACAAATTAAATATAGATGCATGGTGGGTAATGGGTTTTCTTACATTGAAGGCGGCCTCCAAAGTATTCCTGCTGAAGCCCTGTAAGTAGGATGGTTGGTCTCGGCTGCTAGCTGGGAAGAAATCCTGTGCATGAAGGAGCAATACATACACTCACAATATTATTGATTAATTATATTAACTATAAATGTGAACAAAAAAGAGGTACCTCAAACTGGCCGGGTGTGTTAACAGGCATGGAGATTTTAGCAATCTTGAGGTTTTGGTTATCATGTGGGTTGAGGATATAGGAAATGAAACCGGATGGGATTCTGAGTGCATGGCCCTCCTCAAGGTTGAAGCTCTGTTTGTTATTGCCATTTGCTACGCTCACCGTGGCTTGCCCTTGCTGGACGACAAGGATGTTATCAGCATCAGCATGCTTGGGAAGAACAAGAGTGTTGGGTTTGGCCTCGATCTGCACAATACGGTAATTCTGGAGATTCTCAAACCTCTTTGACCTTTGGTCAAACCGAGGGAGGACCTGGATCCTACCGTTTTGGTTGCCGTAGCGGGTGTTGAACCTCCTTGACGGGAAGTGGAAAGGGTTGAACCGTGATGTTTCTTCCCTCACCCGGCGACTACCTGCTCTTCCCCACTCTTGTTCTCCTTGTCTTCCTTCTGGCCTTATTTTCCAGGGCTCTTCACTTGGTCGCCTCCAATCTCTTTCTCTTCTTGGTTGCCTCCAGTCTTCTCTCTCTCGCTCTCTTGGTTCTGAAGGTCCCCATCGGCCTCCTTCCTCTCTGTCCCAGGGTTGCTGCCCACGTGTCCTCTCGCCTGGAGGGAAACGTTCATCTAACTTGGCGAGCGTTGCAGAAACTGAAGCCAGGACAAGGATCCCCAGCAACAGAAGTGGAGGTACCCTCCCTCTCATTGTTACTACTATAGCTGATAGCTGAATGTTGTATATTATAAGGAGACTTAACTTGAGTGTGAGTTTGAGTGAGGATGGTGAAAACATGAAGAGAGGTGAGTGGTATTTATAGTGATCACGTTAGATGAGGATGATGAACACTTGGGCAATGGGTGGCATGCAGGTTGACGAGTGTTGAAATTGAAAAATGTGAGGTATTGGGGGTGCATGGTGGACACATTGACAAAGGAAGCGTACGTGTTAATATGCATGGCAATTGGGGTTCAGTAATGAGTAGTAGTATAGTTAGTTTCTTCCTTTTCTTGCATGAATTTGGATATGTATGGTGATGGACGCGGCGATATACATGATGTTGTTGAATCCAGCTAGGCTCTGATGGTGCAAGTCATGAACTTGGACATTGTTTGGGAAAAGGTTCCACTACTGCACATAATTTTGTCTTCTAAATTTGATTGTCAGCCCGTGCAGCTAGCATCGCGGTATTTGGTTGGCTTTTAGCGCATCCGCATCACTAATTATATATAGCTGCTACTAGCTACTAATCTTCATGGAGTATGGACTTATTTGTTTGAACTATGTCTTCATTAAATTAATTAAGTATATTTGTGTAACATCAATAGAGAGATCGATGAAAGCAAACTCGTAACGTCTAATTTTTTTTCTTCTTTCTTTTGGATATCATCTCTATCTCTCTATTCACTGCAATATAATTGAATGCTCTTCAACGGAGTTGTGGCACTATACGAGATCAGAGAAGTAATAACTAATACAACTAAGGCCACGAAATGTTAGTAATATAACATATTATACCTTACAACTAAGGAAAGAATATAATAGTAATCAGTAATCACATTCATAAAAATATATTAAAGAAGAGTTTAATTTTATTTGATGTCTTGATAGCTTAAAAGATTGGAACCATCCAGATGTGAATGCATAATCAACTTTCTGTAAGGTGTCTAATAAGATAATAAGTATCTCATTTATTTGAAATTAAATGAAATTGATGAAACTTAAGTTTCCATTTTTTTTTTGAAGTGGACATATTTGTTTATAGTTTAGTTAGATTTTTTATTCAAATAAATATAAAAATATTCTCCAATAAATAAATAAATATGATAAACACAAAAAATAAATAAATATAAAAATACACCTTCAAATTATTTTAGGGGGGATTAATCTTAAACTATGTCATCTATTTTATATTTTATTTCATATATGATTGATTTTTATAAATAGTTTGTACAAATAGGAGTAATAATAGGTTTACAAATTATAAAAATATATATTATTTATTATATTAAAAAAATAATAATGGGTTTAAATATAAAAAATATACATTAAATACCACATACATTTTTATTATATGATTTTTTGTTATAGATGCCACATACATATTATCTCTAAAGTGGATTATATAACATGATTTTTTTACATGACTACAAGTTTTTTTTAATCACATTAATTTAACAAATATCCATTATTTATATTATTTATATTTATTTAATTATTTGTACTAATAATAATAATAATAATAATAATTAAATTTAAATGATATAAACAAATATAAATAATATATTTATTTATTTTTATCTATAATAATAGTGTGATTTTAACATGTTTTTAGTACAAACAATTAAATCCGTACATCATATTTATAAAATAAATCATATAAGAAATAAAAGAATAAAGTAGTAATAATTTTAAATGTGTATCTATTTTGTTCAATCAAGTCCAACCAAATTATTTATTCTATGTCAAATAAAAGATTATTTAACTGTTAAATTGAAGTTTATTTTGCTGCTATTTTTTATACTATTTGATACTTAAAATACTATTACTTTCTTGAATTTAATTTTTTATGGGTTTGATTTTTTCATTTATAACAATGCTAGGTAACCAATAAAAATTCAGCTAATATCAGCCAACAACTTAAATTTGATATTCTATTTCTTTAGGTTTCGGATGTTCCGTTTCTAAAAAATATAAAATTGGCCGATAGTTGCTTTATGTTTCAAATGTTCTATAACTTTCATTGTAGATGTTTTATAAATAGTAGTTATAAATGTTTTATTTTTTATTAGCTAATTTATTGATTAAAAAATTATTGACTATCTATACTATTTTTTTTATTTAATTGGATTTTTACCTCTCGTTGGTTATTATATATTGGGTAAAATTTTATTGGTTTCTTAGATGATTGGTTGATTAAATACAAAAGTTAATTCCATAGAAAAACCCAGTTAGTATATTTGCACGATATATAGTTATTATCCCCAACAGAAATATATATTTTATAAAAGTATTCATTAAATCATGAAAGTACTTCATTATTATGCGAGCAATATTATTAAAAAAAAATTAAGACCCAGAATATGAGTTCTCCGTGCGTGTTGTTTTTGTTTGCATGCATTTTAATTAGATGTCACAATGATCATAAATTATATTTAAAACTACTAGCTAGAAATAATGTCCATATACTGCAACATATTAATAGATCCAAGGAATTTCCATTGCAAAATTATAATATGTTGGAAAGAAAAAAAAATCGAAGAACTATATGGCGATTAAAATAAACTTGGAGGCTTACAATTGTCTCAATTGAAAGTTTCTACATGATACTTACATGATACTCAGAGTTTAATTGATCACTGCTCTACTTCGAATGAAATGCAAATTCTTTGGAATTGTGCTCCTTCTATTGCCTTTTCTCCGACGAGAGTTCTTCAACTAGGTGATCCATTATCATCACCTTACCTCTTTGTGTTATGTCTTGAACGCCTTTCTCATATTATCTCGGTGGTTGCTGATCGACACTTTTGAGAACCAATTACTCTTAATAAAAGGGGCATGTGTTATTGCGCTTGTGGTTTGCTGACGATATAGCTATCTTTGGTAAAAACTCTTTAGAGCAAGTTGAAATCATAAAAGGCATTCTTGATCTTCTCTATCGCATCTTTGGTCAGAAACTCAGTTTTGAGAAGTCTTGTATTTTCTTCTGGAATTTTCAACTCAATAGAAAGGTAGAATTGAGTAACGTGCTTGGAATCCGAGTAACCTCTAATCCGGGCAAATACTTGGGCGTTTCGCTTCTTCATGGTTGTGTCAAGCAAGAGGATTTCCAATTTATTATTGACAGGATTACCAATCGGTTGAGTTATTGGAGATCTCGGAATTTCTCCCTCGCAGTTAAAATTACTCTCACTCAATCAGCTATTGTTACTATTCTATCGTATGTCATGCAAACGATAAAGCTCCCTGTAAGTGTGAGTGACAAAATTGATGGTATTTGTCGAAATTTTATTTGGGGTGATAATTCTAATGGGTGAAAGCCTCATCTGATCATTGGATTTAAGGTGTTCATCGTTTGGCAGATTTTTGCATTACTAATTATGACCCTATCAACTTAAAGGAATTTGTTTCTGATTTCACTAATGGGAATAATTAGGATTATGATCGCATTGCTACTTTCCTTAGTGCATATTGGAATTCTGTTTTTGCAGCTATAAAATCCACAAAACCAACTTTGGGGAAGACAACATTGCGTGGTTACATACTTCTAGTGGTGATTTTTCACTCAAAATTGCCTCTTCTCTTTATATGGATCTTACTCAAAATCATGCTGCTGATCTATTTCATAAGATATGGAAATCTGCAATTCTCCAACTGTTACGTCCGTTTGCCTGGTTAGTAGCTAGTAACGCTCTGCTGACCAATGCTTGGCGATTTCGCAAATAGATGACTCAAGATGATAAGTGTTGTATTTGTGGCTCATACCCTGAATTTTCGCTCCATGTTCTTTGCAACTGTAGAGTTGCTACCAAAACATGGAAGAGCATAGACAATTCATTGAGTCAAGAAGACTTCTTCAACAAACCTCTTCATAATTGGTTATTGGATAATCTTTCTTCTGAATCCCTTTACCAAGATATACCTTGGCCCTTTATTTTTATTTGCACTATGAACTCTTTGTGGTTTCGTCGAAATAGTTTTTTTTTAGAATGAAAGTTCCATCATTGAAGAGACTATCCATGTGGCAGCTTTACGTCTTTCTAAAGATTACCATTTTGCTCAAGCGGAATTCACGCATTCAAGACAACATGTGGGTTCCTTCTTGGAGAGACAGATTCGGTGGACTCCCCCATCTTTTCCTTTTGTCAAACTAAATACTGATGGCTCAGTTACAAATACATGACATGCTGCTTGTGGTGGTATTCTAAGAGATCATGAGGGCAAATTTTTTTACCTATTCTACTACTACCAATCTTGGTACCAGCATTGTGACTTCAGCTGAGTTATGGGGATTTTGTCGGGTGTAGATTTGGCTATTCACATGAGCATTACTCATCTTAGTATTGAAGTTGATTCAAAAGTTGCTGCGGGACTCTGCCTTGATCCAACTAGACCCTTGCACTCCACTCACTCTCTGTTGGCTGCCATCAATCGTCGCTTCCAGAGTTTCAATAGTTGGGAAATACATCATGAATTTCAGGAAGCAAATGGATGTGCTAATAGATTGGCAGCTCATGGTCATGGTTTAAATTTTGGCTGTCATATTTTCTTTACATTACCTTCTAGTATTTCTTTTCCTTTTGTAGTTGATGCTGCTGGTACTTCTTTTCCTATAGTAATTCCCGTGTAGTTCCTTTGGGCTTTTGCCCCCTCTTATCCAAAAAAAAAAAAAAAAAAGAAAAAACATGCTGTCATGCATTCATTTATGTGTTTTTACACTTAATAAGCCTACGCGCCAAGCACAAAGTCGAAATAATGAAGTCTAACACAGAAATTTTGAGCACGGAAATAATGAAGTCTAGCACAAAATAATTGAATCACAACAAAGATAAAAAGAGTTATTTTTTAGGATAGATGCATGAATGTGTGTTAATGTAGCATTACCCATTTTTAATATTACACACATTTCTCAATAAAATAAACCTTTTGAAAATGTAACTTAACGAACACATCTCACTCGCTAAAGTTTTCTTTTAACTCATTCAGTTTGGTATAGAAAAAAATTAAATGAATCCCGTTTTATTTATAGGCCGGATTCAACTTCATTTTCAAAAATTTTATTGTGTATTATTTGAATACTTTTTTTCCTTTTTTTTTTATTGAATGGGAAGATTTGTATTAACAAGGGGACCTAAAATGTCCAAATGGGCCAGGTTACAAATCTCAAACATAGCCTCATCCAACTACAAAGAATCAGGTTTGGTAAGGGCTAATTTTTTAAACTGTATGCCAATATGTTTTCATATCTTTTTACATGTAAAATCTGTGCTATTCTAAACATGTCCAAAAGATATTTGTAGTTTGAATAACCAACCCCAAGCTGTTTCTCAAAAAAACAAGAATTTAGCAAGCCCTTGACTATATTTATATTATCACCTTCCATAATAACATAAAAAAGTAGCAATCCAAAACAAGTTGCAGGCCCTTTAGGCAAGATACAACTTCAGTTTCAAGAATTGAAGAGTTAGCTGCCACAATAACTCCCTCTTCATCTCTGATAACAATCTCAACACATCTATGACCATTACTCGAGCAAGCAACATCAAAATTCATCTGATACATCCCACGTCATTCTGCTAATGTTGCCCGGAGGAGGTTGGGCGAGAGAGTTTTGCCGCACAGCTTCTACTCTAAAAAACTTACAGATTTTCATCATTGCTAAATCAAGAAGCTCAATCGGATCTTAGGATTTGCCTTCAAAAACCATTTTTCCCTATCCCACGAAATGTTGTGGATGAACTCAAGGAACAGAGCCCTTTCCTCTTTCCAAAGGCTTCAGTTCTAAGGGAGAAAGAAGATAGAAACCCGGATTTATGTGACCAAATGCAATCTCTGAAGAGGTGGGTATTCGATTCTTCTGTCTGCCAACACCTCGGGCACAGGCTATTAACCTTGATTCCTCTTCTCCACAGGTTTACCATGTTGGGAAACCATTTGATTCAATCTCTAGATGAAGTTCAGGGTTCTAATTAGTACTTTGATGGACCAAAGAGCCTTCCAGGGAATGGGGCTTGGAGAACTTCGATTGCTTGGTTGGCACAGAATATGGCTCTGTGCTTAGATCATGTGGTATGCTCCGTTGACTTCATATTTTCCACTTCTTGAATTCTTCTAGAAGTAGCTATCTTGTTGCTGGTTTAAATCTATATAAATACTTACAATTTGCTCTGCTTCAAAATGAAGAAATTGTTGCATGATCAGTTCTTCTTTCATTGTAATGTTGGTTGATCAATTAGTCTATCCATTGTGGTTTCCTTGTCAAAATATGGGCAAGAGCTCCAAACTATAAACCCGTTTTGATTAACAAGCCATGGATCTCCTAGAATTCTGGTGGATCTTCCATTATCAATTCACCATAGACCACCAATTTCTAGCACTCATCTAGCTCCTAGGATGCTTATCCATGAGTAGCTTGGACAATGTCCTGAATCTGCAGACAATTTTTTTTCTACTATAGTATTTTGATTTCAATACCCTTGCTGCCAGAGAATCAGGATTTTGTATCAGTCTCCATCCTTGTTTAACCAAGAGAACTTGATAAAAGATTCCATTTTTTCGAAACCTAATCCACCATTTTCTTCTCTACACGTAAATTAACTTAATTATTGTGTACAAACATGATTCTCACCTATTCTTTTCAGAAACTCAACATTTTTACAGTAACTCTTAAGGGTACAAGAGTCAATAGACTCAATCAAATTGTTAGACTTATGTGTATCGGTTGTAATTAATATAACAACAAGTTAGTTAGGCAATCTTAAATTTTCTTTAGTCTCAAGTTATAAGTCTTCATCTATATAAGCTTCATTACTATTGTAGAGATTTATTATCAATCAATAATATTCATTCCTTCTTTATTTCAATTTTTCTTTCCTTATTGTTTCCTGCTATAGTTCTCTGTTTCTGTTGCACTTTATATATGGTATTAGAGGAATCCATCGATCCAAGCCATGGCTGAAGTCATTAATAGCACTCCATCAGATGCTAATAATGTCACCAATAATCAACTCATCGGTTCTAATCAACAAAATATGTAACTTTTTGTCCCTCTGGTCGTTATGCTCAGGGAAGAAAAAAAATTTTTCTTACAAGGAGGCATCTTGCAATGCTTACCATATGTGGTCAACAATTGCAACACCACCTAGACAAAGAAGATTCCGCCCAAATTTGAAACTCCAGAAAATACGGCAGCAAATAAAGAATCTAAGGAGTATCAAGCTTGGAGAATTGAGGACTACCATCTCACCTTATGGTTGTTTGCTTTCTTACATGACTCTTTTCGATGAGTAATTGGTTGTGAGTTTGCTCATGATATTTGGAGCAAGATTCACATTTTCTTTGTCTCTCAAACACAAGCTCGTGTCAAGCAGCTACAATTGCAGTATCAAGAAACAAGGATCTACATTAGAATATCTCTTACAAATTAAGAAAATTGTAGATTCCTTGACAACAGTTAGATCTCCTCTAACATATTCATAATACACCAATTGCATACTTGATGGTTTAAGTGTTGATTACCATCCTTTTGTCATTGTTATCAACGCCAAGGAGCATCCTTACTCTATACCAGATCTTGAAGCATTACTTATGTCTTTAAGAAGAACTTGTGGAAAAACTACACAAATTAGATACGAACATAGTTTAGGTTAATCTGTCACAATCTTCTACAACACCTCTAAAACCTCAAGATTCATCTTCTGCAGTTTTTAGTAGAGGAAAAAATATCAATTCTAGACGTGGAACAAATGGAAGAAGGGACAGAGGAGGACGTAGCCAAAGAGGGGGAAGAGGAAACTGGAACAATCGAAATAGATCACAATGCCAAAATTGTGGCAAGCTAGGTCACATAGCTAGTTATTGCTATTTTAGGTTTGATCAACAATATTAACTTCAACAAAATAATTCCTCATCTGCATCTATGCACAATGCTTTGCCACCCCCATCATCCTTTCATAATCGTAAAGCTTTGGTTGTTACACCCACCCCCTTGCTAACTTTTCCTGGTATGTAGATAATGATAAATTTTTACCTACTGTGTTAATTCATAAATGCTTACCTTTGATTGTATATCATAATCGGTAGGGAAATCCTAGTCAAGTTATTGTAAAGCAAATTCTTGTAAAGAGTTCCTTGCATATCAATAAAGAGAATGTTGAAACTTTCTTGTGTAATTCTTGCTATTTTTTCTAAAGCTCATCAGTTACCTTATGTTAATTTCGATTCTGTCTATACATCTCCATTAGAATTGATTGTTTCAGATGTTTGGGACCATCTCCTATTGTTTCTTCCAATAAATATCGGTACTATGTGTTTTTTATTGTTGTGTACTCTCGTTATACTACAATTTATCAACTACATAACAAGTCACAAGTCACAAGTATTTTTAATTTTTAAATAATATAAACTGTTAACCATGTTACAATATGTATAAGCTCATTTGATTAGGTTTTGATGAATGACAAACATTGAA
This sequence comes from Stylosanthes scabra, assembly GCA_036250425.1. Classification (NCBI taxonomy): domain Eukaryota; kingdom Viridiplantae; phylum Streptophyta; class Magnoliopsida; order Fabales; family Fabaceae; genus Stylosanthes; species Stylosanthes scabra. The sequence continues at coordinate 106,349 of JASCZI010241710.1, forward strand.
GTTGAGGATAAGAGTTGAAATCAAGGAAAGGAAGACAAGAAGACAAGTTCTCAAGGTTGAAGACGTTTTAGTATCTTAGGACTTAGGTAAACTTCTTGTCAAGAACCAAACTTATTATCTCTCACACACACTTGAAAATGTTTTAAAGATTATGTTTTATTGATATTTTGATAGGATATGTTTTATATCAAAATGGTTTGTCAAAACGCTAGCCAAAAACGTTTTTGAAGAGTTTCTGTATCACGCATAGGCGTTTGTTTAAAACTTAGTGCATGATGTCAAACTTGACCTTTGTGCACTAAAATGATGATAACTTGAGCTACAAAAGTCCAAACGACTCCGTTCTTGTTGCGTAACGTCCGGAGCTTCGATTTGGTATATATATGTTTATATAAAAATTTATGAAAGCATCGATGCTTTCCTCAAAACATCGATGCTTTACGCTAAAACTCGAAAACATCAATGCTCAAACCAAAACATCGATGCTTTGGAGCCAAATTTCAAAATTTCCTTATAACGGATACTGGAACATCGATGCTTTGCATCAAGCATCGATGCTTTTGTATGAAAAAGTGCCAAAACGGCTAGTTTTGACAAAATGGCTCCAATCCACCTACCATATAACGTTCCAATGCTTTGGGATGCTTATAAATAGATGGTTTGAAGCCTTATTTCAGACACAACATCAATTCTAAGTATTCTTGTTATTATACTTCCATTTCATATCTTTTTCAAAGTGATTTATGCACAAAATTGAGAGATAAACACATTCGGTTCATAGTTCTTCAATTGTAATCATCTACTCTTCTTTGAGAGCAACCAAGTTTGGTTTACTTCTTTTGTAAGATAAAGGATTGGTTCTTTTATCATTTGAGTTGAGAGATTAAACACTATAGTCGATTAGATAAACACTCAAGGAAATTCTTGAAGTTGGGATTACTTCGAGTGGAGTGGTTTATTGTAAGATCGTGAGGTGTTAGGATCTAAGGCTCAAGTTTGTAAACGGTTTATCAAGCACCTTGAAGCTTGGTGATAGTTGAACTTCTCAATAGCGATTGAGAAAGAGTGGACGTAGGCAAGTGTTGCGCCGAATCACTATAAACCTTGTGTATCGTATTTCTATCCTTCATCTTTTACAATTATAAGTTATTTAATTTTACAAGCGTCTTTGCAAAGTAAAAGATCCTTATAAGTACGTAAGAATTGAGTTACGCCCTTGGAAACATACTAAGCAAAACACTTGAGTTATTTATATTCAAAGTAATTTACGTTTCCGCCAAAATTTATCATTATTGTATAAATACTCAATTCACCCCCCTCTTGAGTATCCGTGCTTATTGACTAACATAAACAACACATGCAAAAACAATTAGGCTATTCAATGAAGGCTTTGTAATATGATAATGGAGGAAGGTATCTCTGCAAAGCTTTAATTGATTTCCTTATACAAGAAGGTATGTCTCATCGCTTAACATGTCCACATACCCTTTAGCAAAATGGTTTAGCTGAAAGGAAACACATACATATTGTGGAAACTGGCATTGCCTTGCTTGCTACTGCCTCATTGCCCTTAAAATACTGGAATGAAGCTTTTGTCACTGCTGTTTATCTAATTAATCACATGCTTACACCTATCCTTAATCATGTCTCTCCGTATGAAATCCTATCTGATTATGCTTTTCTCAGAGTTTTTGGATGCTTATGTTATCCAAACTCGAGAAACTATAATTCTCATCAGCTTGAATTAAGGTCTACACCCTGCATTTTTATGGGATACTCTATGACTCAAAAAGGATATAAATGTCTTACACCTATTGGGAAGATTTTAATCTCCAGAGATATGATATTTAAGGAAATTGAATTTTCTTCGTTAGATTTCTTTACATCTAATAAACTTTATATAGAGCAGCATTACACTAATATTGAACAATTACCTATTATTGTTGCTCTACCACCATCATCCTTACATCATACTAATTTTATTTCTGCTATAAATATTCTTGTTGTGTCTCCTAACCAAATTTTAGATTAAATAACTAGACCAGAAAGTACATCTAATCTTTAGGTTCCTAAAGGACAGGTTCCAATCTCCAACATACAAATTGATTTTCCTATTTCTGAAGTATCACCACCTATTCATCACATTTTAGGTAACACACATCAGATGACTACTAGAAGCAAACCAGATAATACTAAACCAAAAACATTTCAAGTAGGTTATTTATCTTCAAAATCCTTTACTACTAATGCTCTATCGAAATCTGTGAAACATGCTCTTCCGTCCCCTTCATGGAAAGAAGCTCTGATGACTGAATATAAAGCTTTATTGCGCCACAATACCTGAAATTTAGTGGAATTGCCCAAGAATGAGAAATTTATTACTTGTAAATGGATATTTGCTTTCAAAAGAAATGCTAAAGCAGAGGTCATTAGACATAAAGCAAGATTAGTGGCAAGAGGTTTTAACCAAACTGCTAGTGTAGATTTTGACCAATTTTCTCATCTGCTATCAAACTTGTTACTATTAGAATTGTTATAACTCTTGCTTTGTCTAAAGGTTGGCGGATAGAGCAGCATGACTTTCATAATGTTTCCTTAAATGGATAGCTTCATGAGATTGTATATATGTCACAATCTCAAGATTTTGAACATCACAATCTTAATCTTGTATGTAAATTGAACAAGGCTATATATGGTCTAAAACAATCTCCTAGAACTTGGTATCTTACCATCACAACTGCTTTAAGAATCCTTGGTTTTATCTGCACAAAATCAGATTCCTCTTTATTTGTTAGACATACATATATGTTGCTGATATTTATATACTTATATATGTAGATAATATGCTTGCCACTCGGAGTGATGAAAATGAAATCTATAGACTTATAATTTCCGTCCCCAATATGCTGATTTGTCATTTTCATGGAGTTTTGGTTTTTTCCCCAAAATCCTTCGCTGATAAATCAGCTCTGCGTCGCCTACTCTCTGGGTCGTCGTAGGTCGTTGCTGGTTTTGCGGAAGAGCAAGTTTCGCCTACTCTCTGCTTCCATTTTGAGGGTGGCGGGTCATGAGGTAGCATGCAGGGATTCGTAGGTGTTGGAGGCTACTTGGTTCCCCCTTTATCGACAATCGTCCTTAATTTTGGTCAATTTGTGCAATTTCATTCTCTGTCTCTTTCAATATCTCGCTGCAGTGGCTTCTTCTACTTCCATTCCTTTTCTTCTTGGTCAATTTCTCTCTCTGTTATTTTGCAAAAAAATTTCATATCCAGATTCTCCATTCGAACCACCTCCAACCAACCGATTGATGCGGGTTGGATCAACAGGAAGCATCCAAATCTGAGTTGGATACAGGATTGGAGCTTGCTAACTCTATTATACAGGCCATTCCTGCGTTGGATGTCACCACATCGGCGCCCGTTGCCGTTGCAGCAACTGTGCCGTTCCAGCGTTGGATGTCACCACACCAGCGTCCGTTGCCGTTGCAGCAACTGTGTAGCGAAAGAGTTTGCGAGTTAGTCCTCATATCGGGTATGTCTTTTTCCGTATTTTGTGCGGAGATTTTATGGATACTGTTTTTTTATATTATTATTTTGATGCTATGCTGAAAGAGGGTTGGATTGAGTTGAATTGAGCGGATGTGACTGAAATCATTTTTTTTTAATGTTTCAAGTTCTTAACTTTTTGCTATTTTTTAAGTCTCTGTCGTGAATTCCTCTGGTAATTTCAGTAATTGCTGTCGTGAATTTGTGCTTGTTTGTGTGCTTGTGCTCAAATTGGGGCTGAATGGTTCGAAAGTAATTGGGAGAGTTTTGGCTTTGATTTATTGTTTTGTTTTGTTTCTTCTTTTTTACATTTTTGTTTTGTGGTTGATTAAGACTTTGATTAACTTGAATTTTGTGTTTCTTGTGTTTTTTGAGTTTCTTGTTTTGTTTTGTTTCTTCCTTTACCTTTTTCTTCTATGTCTTTTCTCTCTCTTTTTCTTTGTGAAATCTGTGTGATTCATCTCTTATATTTATGTTTTATTGAATTTTTATCAAACTTTTCTTCTTAAATGACTCTTGATGATAAGCTATGGTAATAATGTTGAGTGGATTATTCCCTTGATGAGTTATGCAGATTGGCAAAAGATCAACTGAAGCATTAAAATGGACTCGATAAGGTGATGAAATGGGTTGAAATTGTGGTTTAAAGTGCGCTGCGGTGACCAATGCTTGAAGACCGGATAAATAACTCATGATCTCACTGCTTGGCTTCTCAGGTTTATTTCTATGCCATAATACTTAGATTGTGATATCAATAATTCTGCTTCTGCATTTGACTTTTGTTGTGTTTGGTTGTTACAAGAATCTGTCTCAGGGGTCAAAGCTGGAGTGGCTGCTAAGGTGCCTGTTATAGGTATTGCAAACCGAGACTCCAATGATTTACTGATGGAAGTCAGACACACCTTTTTTATAAAGGATTATGATGATCCAAAATTGTTACTGTTGAGACTTTAAAGAACAACATTACCAGATTTAAAGGTACGAGTGTCTCATGGTTCGTCCCATTTGAAGTTTTTGCAATCATCATCTTGTTTTGGAAAAAAATAATTGTTCTTCTTTATTTTTGATTATTTTTTTGTGTTTTCCTATGTGAAAATTTCATTTTTATTGATTTTTTATGGTTTGTTTGGTTTGGTGAACAGGCTCATTTTTAAACTTGTGTGGAGTTCCACTGATCATTATCTTGTTTTGGAAAAAAATATTGCTTTTGGCATTTTTAATTATTTTTTCCCATGTTTTTCTATGTGAAGGTTCCATTTTTTATTGGTTTTTATGGTTTGTTTGGTTTGATGAACATGTCCATTTGAGTTTTGTGTGTGGGTCATGCATGATTGCTTGTGAAATATGATTTTTCAACTTATAATAGATGATGAGGTTTGCTTTTTTCTGTTGATTTGGTGCTCTGATATGATAAATGTTAATTTTTTCTCTTTTTGAAATCTTTATATAGGAAATCATTGTGGGAATTTACTATTTCTTGAGCATTTCTGTTGTCTCATATCTTCTTCCAAAAGGCCAAGCTTAAAATTTGAGCATCATGCTAAGGCATTTTGCTTTTTTGCTATTGATTATTATCATGAGTTTTCGACAATATGGTTCAGTTTGTGTTGCTTGAATTTGTCATTACTGTTTAGTCTTGAATTTGTATGAATGTTTGTTTTGCTGTTGGTTTTTCTTTTACTGGATATGAATGAATATATGCACAAATGAAATAACATTAGTTTGTTATATTCTGAAGATCTTCGTAATCTTGATTTTTATTAGTTTGTTACCCCCAATTTTCATTATTTTAGATATGGTGGATGGATGTTTCAACCTGTCCTCTCTATTTGTCCTTTTCCTTTTCTTGATTTTGAATTACTCTTTGCATATTATGAAATAATTTCAGAGTAGATGTGAACAAGGACTTTAAGCTAGAGGCAGAAAAGACAATGCATAAGTTGATCCAAGAGGTAGATTATTATTATGAATCAATATCTAGCTTTGAATTATATAGAATACATGGTTCTGAATTAAAATGTGTCATAGTTAAGTTTACCATTGATTTCCCTTGTGCAATTTTAGCATCAGTGGGCTTAATATTCTGTTTGTGCATTGCAGATGGTTAAAAAGCTTGTGGATATTGTTATTTATATGCATCAATTAATATTCTGGTTGTGCATTGCAAATGGTTACCAACTTGCATATATATATATATATACGACTATAATATATATATATATCTTATTCTTTTCTTATTCCTCCTCTCTGAATCTTTTCTCTGACCTTACTGTGTATATCAGAGTGGCTAATTGTTAAAATCTCTTTTATGGGTACATTGAAAAATATTTGTTACAATCTGGTTTTGTACTTTTTTGACATACTTTATTGTGCTATTGTGGTTGGGTTATCTTGATTGTAGAAAGGATGATTTCTCTCTCTTGTTTTTCTTCTTGATTTAGGATTTGAGATAGGTGGTGATATGAACCTAGCTGCGGGCATTCATATGGCAAAATTGGTTCTTAAGGATAGGCAAAATGAGAAGCAATAATAAAGGATTTTTGTTTTTGCTGGAAGGTACAAAGAACTGTCCCTTTCTGAAATATTTAATTTATTTATTTGAATCTTTTGTATTGTCTAATTATCCCATCTTACGGTTTCTGAAGTCCTGTCAAGCATGAGAAGAAAGTATTGGAGATGATTTTCCATCTTTACAATTATCATTTCAATATTTCATTATGTAAGATTGTGCAAGTTTGGAACCCATTCTTGTCTGACTGATGGGAGTGTAACTAATAACTAGATGGAGTGTATTACTTGCTTATTATTTCAAGTTTTGTTGTGAATGGTATGAACCATTGAAATTTAAGGTGAATGACTATGTAGGTCGTAGCTGTGTGCTTTGTTTCACACAAGGTTGCATAGGGACTAAGCTCTACCTCTGGTTGATGATTAAATAGTTTGATATTGGTCCATGATGACAACTAAGGAATCTGACTATGACCAATGTCCTTGACATTCTTAGCACAATAGTTATATTGTGGTGATATAGCAGATACTTGACAACCTTGAGAGGAGATCATGGTATCAATAGTAAATCACAACGTTTGGCTATATTCCCGCTATGCAATAATGCTATGGATTTTCCATAACGGATATTTGACTACCTTGTTCCAGTGCAGGAGGACTCTAATTATTTGATCTTAGTTTGCATAGAATTTGATTTCTTGTTGTATTGGATTTAAAGATCCCCCAAAACAATTTATATAATTCTGCAAAACAATCATCACTTTTGAATTTTGTGATCTTCTGCATTTAATACAAATTCCTTGCCTCCTTCTCATTTGTATTTGTTAGAATCAATATCTGAAAAGTGATGTCTTTAGCAAATATTTTGAGATAATTATTTCATTATTTCTTTTGGGCCTATTGAATATGTTGTATCTTTACTTGATTGTGTATTTACATTTATAATCTTTCATGTATGTAATGTTTCTTTTATTCATACGAAGACAATTTGGCTTAGCCTTCTCATTCTCTCAATAATTCTGACTTTAAGGCTACCTCAGGTCATTGACAAACTTGATCGAGGTACTAATATCATGAAAATGTTCAGTTACAACGTAACTTGGATAGTACTAGTGACCAGTTTTGAGGAATTCGTTGATCACTTTAGGCTGCTTTCAAATCTGTTTTAATATTGTTCTTGTGATTAACAATTCCTATGGTCCTTGAAAATTTGACGTATGAGTCATTTACTTCTTTCAATTTATATCTTATTTTATTAATATTAATTTTTTCATTAGAGTGATATATTTTTATTAAAAAAAATATCGGAATCATTTCATCTATTGACTCTAATGTGAATATAAATTAAAAATTATTTTTTTAAATCAAGACCAAAAGTAATATTCTAAAAGAAAAGATTTTATTGAAATTCTTTCTATATACATATGAAAAAAACTTGAAAATGAAAGATGCAAGTTAATTAATTTTTTTTATATTGGGTTTCGGACTGTTCATTAGGCCCGTTAAAAAATCCATTATTCTTTAATTGAATATCATGAATCTTCCATTATAATTTATTTACTGACTCCCTCTTGTGTGTTAGGGTTTTTACTTCATTCAGATCCCACTCAGGTAAGAAACGTTACTTCAATTTCCACTTCCTTTTCTTTCTCTTCTTATTTTGATTTCTCTTCTCCTTTTTCTGCGTTCATTTTCGTTTCCCTCGTGTTTCTGGTTTATGTTTTTCTCTTGTGATTGTTGTCTTACGAATTTTATATATCTTTCATTCTGTGTTTGCATTTTTTAGTTGGTTCTCCTGCGAGTCAGAGGAGCAAATTCCCAGGTGAGAAGTCTTGCTTCAGTAATTTTATCCTTTAATTTCTTTTATTCGTTCCTGTTTTTTATCCTCTCATGTTTTTTTTCCTTTTGGACTTATCCCCTCATGTTTGTATCCGTTGTTTTTGGGTTATTTTCTTAGTTCTTTACGTCAATTATTTTGATTCGGAATGTTTATTACTTATGTAAAAAAAGAAACTCTCTTAGGTCATTTTCAGCAGATCTCCAATCTTGTCTCTTTCATCAATATCAACAACTCTCAATTATTATGGTTGTGTTGTGGTTACATGAAATAAAACGATAAAATTGGTCTTTATAAGTTATCTTTTATTGTGTTGGGACCACTTTGGTTTTGTCTCCGTAAGCTTTGGATTGTGTTCTTTTATTTTTTCCCTCTTTTTGCTTTTGTCTTTTGTTCGGTTGTACTTTATGTGGGTCATTATATTTAACATGCAAGTATTCTTTGTTCTTTGGTTCCCAAATCTCTTTGACTTTTCCCTGTTTTTAACTAATTTTTATTAAATTTTGTTGCTGTTGACTTTAGGTTCCTTTGCATGCACGGGTTTTATTGTTGACTCTAACTTTTTCTGAGCTTTTTATAAATATCATTGTCGTTAACTTGTATATGTTGTTTGTTATTATTCAGGTGTTTTTTGTCCATACTCATTGGGCCTTTCATTTCAGATAAACTTCTTGGTTCCCTTTTTAGAAAAATGATATTTTTCAAATCTTATATAACTTTTAATTTTATTTGGCAGTATTCCTGTGTTTGTATTATTGTCTTTCTAATTTTATTAACACATACCCTTTTTTCCAGCAATCATGGCCAGAATTGCTAATAGAAATGATTTTGATAGGTCAGTTTTTAATTGCATCTTTTGGTTCATATTTGTGATTGTTAATTATTCTTTAGTTGTTTTCAAATGACTTTTTCAGAACCTAACATCTTACTCTTGTTATTTTTGGCTTTTCGGTTATTGGTCTAAATAGGATGTTCAAATCAATAATCTTGTTGTGGCCTTTAGATGAAGATTGTATTGTTAATATTCCAGGGAATAGGATCCGGGTAATGGATATTTTTTCTTCCTTTTTGGTTTGCTCTACTAAAAATATATATGTATATATGTCTATATGTCTTTGTTTCGCACTCTCTATTTTATTGACAATCTAATTTTGTGTTGTAGGATGACTTTCCTTTCCCGTCGAGGTTCATTCAGAAATTTGGTGTTGAATTGGATATGTTTGTTTATATGATTGATGATCAGGACTATGCGCACGAGATACTTTTAGATTATCATAATGGGCGTCCTTTCATAAGTGTTGTGTCATTGAATGATCTAGAGGAGTTTTATTCTATAAAGAGATCGATGTCCTTATCACTTCGATATGTTGGGCATGGGCTGTTCTTTTTGTCTTTATTTGATAGGCATCGACATTTTTTTGTCAATATATGAATTTAATGTTATATGAGAATATAGTATGTATTTCATACATATAAAGCAGTAAATTATCATTTAACTATTTCGTTAACAAAAAGGGGCTGATCAGAAATAATGTTGATATTTTCAAAATTCTTTGGTACAACATTAGATGTTTCTTGAGTTGTTTATAAAATAGAGTTTTAAAAGAAGCCAACAAAAATTCATCTTCTTCATTTTGACCGTTCAAAAATGTGTTTTAATAGGCAAACTGTTCAAACAATGTGTCTAGCTACCCACTCCCTCAGCTTCTTCATTCTTTCTTTCAGTTCCCACTGAAATCTATATCGATAGGTTTCATCATTTTTAAAGAAAATCTGAATGCTCTTCCACTGTTCGTGATATTGACTGCTTGATGGTAAGTCTTAAATAGCAATCTTGTTTTCCCCTATTACACGCTAAACCCACTTCATTGATTTAGTATTTACATGTATAGAGTGAGCCCCTTTTTTTTCCCTTTACAATTCCTTGATTTCGGGAATTATAATTTCAAAATCATCATATTCATCATTGCAAATTGCAAATGTATGTATGTTAATCTGAAGAGTTAATGATATAAGTGCACTGTGTTCTATCTCTATATATAAATATGAGTTACATTTTCTCAATATTTTTGTGTATTTCTCTCTTTATATTTTCTTTTAACTGATTCAAATCAGCTACAAAATAGCCCATTCTCTCTCATTTGTTTCGTTTCTATGGGAGAACAAAATACAATACCTTTAACTGAAAATGAACTTATGATGCCCGAAATTCTTTCGGACTCCCGGACTTCCACCGGCAAGTGCACCGGATCCTATCAAGTAATAAAAAGTGAGTAGAGTATCGTTTCCACGGAAATTAACAAACTAATCAATAACGACTAATTAATTCTCTAATTAGACCAAATAAAATAATGAGATATTAAGTGTATCTAAATTAATCCTAATCAAATCAAAACCAATTCTAATCAAATCTAATATAATCCTAATTAAATCTAATCACTAAAAATCATGCAAAATAAATTAAAATCTAATTAAATCACCAATTAAGAAATCTGGACAGCAACTAATTAATTGAGAAAATATCAATAATAATGAGAAACAAGCCAAGGAATAAGATATGTTCACCCAAACACAATCCTAATTCAAATAACCAAGTTACTTCACATGCAAGCAATTATCAATTCACAAGAACCCTAATTAACTAAACCCTAATCTCTTAGTGATTTAGTTTCTCTAATCCTAATTAATTATTAATCTCTTAATTAATCAAATAGGAAAAGAGGTTAAGATCAAAACTAGTTCAATTATGTGAATCACAAAAGGAATTAATTAATTATCTCTAATCTAATTAACCCTAATTCAATTCACATAAACAATTACACAATTAATCAATTTATTATCTCTAATTTACTGATCAATCATGAAATTCAATTCCATAAACACAATCAATAATTGGTTTTCTCAAACATAAAATCAAAAGCTAGAAACAAATTACCTTTCAGTTAGTTTGTCTCCAAAATTGAAAACAGAGGAATTGAATTTGGAATTGAGAAGCTTACACTTGAGTAAACTTGAAATTGAATTAAAAAATCTATGCTTGGGATGAACAGAGCCCTCATCCCTTGAGCTTTTGTGAAATTAGCTACTCATGATTACTGAATGTGACACAAAATAGAGAAGAGAAGACATTGAAATTCCTAATCCTAATTTACTGTGAGAAAACGTGAACAGAGGAAGAGAATCAGAGAAAAAGAAAATTGAGAAATTGGCAGAATTGAAAAGTGGCTAATTAACCTAATCAATCTCCTATTTATAATAACTACTAAACCCTAAAATTACAATTACTGATCGAATTAACTGCAGAGTTATGGGCTTGGACTTTGAATCACTGAATCACGTTTGGTGTGTGTGTGGGCCACTTTTGATCAACTTGAATCACGTTTGGACTTTAGCTTGCAAACGTGATTTGCTTGAATGAGAAAGCTTCGCATTTAATCTTGGTGAGTCACGTTTTCCTCTAGTGGGTCACGTTTAGGATGGTGGGAGCATCAAACATGACATGTTTGCTTGCTTGAGGAAACTTGTCTTGTGAGCTTGGAACTTGATCATGTTTGGCTTTGATTGGGTGTGTTAAGCACACATCACGTTTAGGCACCATGCTTGAGATTTGGTGCAAACTTGGTGATGCCAACTTGACTTGAGCTTGGAGGCTTCCTTATGTCACGTTTGGAGCATGGCCAAGTCCAAACGTGACCTTGGTGTTTCCAGGGTGAGCTTCTAAAACTTTGATATAATTTCTCTTGCTCTCTGTTCATCTCTTCTTCTTCTAATTCTTCATGTTTTTTTCTGTAAATAAATAACAAAATACTCAAGATAATAATTGATGAAGAATTAAGCTAAATTATTTGAGTATTAAGCTAAATATCTACTAATAATATATGAAATTAGGGCCCAAAAAACCATCAATGATGCACACACATCAATTTACAAAACAACTTGCTAATATCAATCCTTGGACTGAAGGTTGGGAACTTAATGTTCAGGTACTTAGAGTTTGGATCGTTAAATTTCCTGGAAATGATGATAATCAGAAGCAGTTTCTTGAAGCTTTGTTGATGGATAAATCAGTTAGTTGTTTTCCTTTTATTTAGTCTTCTTTGTAAATTGTTGAGTTCCATCCTATTCTATATTTAAACAAGTCCTATATTGAGAATCATTTGATTGCTTCTATTTGATTTATATGCAAATAGTTTATACTTAAATTTTTAGTTCCATTATTTCCTATATTTAAACAAGTCCTATAATGAGAATAACTTGGTTGCTTTTGTTTGATTTATATTCAAAGTTATCATATTAAAAGCTTAATTTTAAATTTTCCCTTTTCTATAGGGTTGTAAGATTCACTGTGTTGTCAAACAAAAATTTATACCTCATTACCAACATCTGTTAAAAGAAGGGCAAATCTTTTCTCTTAGGCGTTTCACAGTTATTCCAAACACTGGATATCTCAAATTCATAAGGCATCGTTACAAGTTACTCCTTAATTTGCAAACAGAGATAGAACCAGTTGTTGATGTTCAATTTCCAACCATTTCCTACTCTTTATGTAGTGTCAGAGATATTGTTCACTTGAAGGAAGAATCTCCATATCTAATAGGTTATACGTTGTTTAACTCATTTGTATATTAATTTCTGGTGTTAATGCTTATTTAAATATTTTTACTCATATTTGTTGTTTCCATGAATAATATAACAGATATGATGGGTTTCTTGATAAGTGTTCAAGAATGTTCACCTGTTCAATTTGATGATGGCACGACTTTTGGATTAAGGATAGTAGAAGTTTATGCAAATGAGTTAGTTAGCATCTGGTTACTACATATGAACTGATAAATTTTATTTTTTTAATCTATTAATTTGATCTTTATTGGTTGCTCTTCTTATATTAATTAGGTCATATGTGCGTTGTCATTTATGTGGAGACTTCTTTAGATTCTTGGAGAATGTAATCAGAAATGCTGAAGATCAAGCTCCAATTATTTTGCTTGAGTCTTTCAAAGTTAGGGTTGCCACATGTTAATACACTTTCATTCTTCATTCATGTTTATATTTTTAACTAATAAAACTTAATATTCTTGAGCATTTGTTGTTGACATTTTCAATTGGTAAAAATGTGCAGGTTTTGTAGCACTTCAAAATGTTATCAATTGTAGTAATGTATTGGTTAACCCTGATTTGGTCCAAACTAAGGAATTCATCTATGGGTTAGTTGTATCTTCAATTTCATTAATTGTTTAAGTTAAATAAATTTAATTTAATTGTCTCATTTAATTATTTTGTTTATTGAGTCATTATATTTTGTGTTATAGTCTTGATCCTCTTGGGCCATGCTACACTGGTTGTTTGACAAGTAATGGTGATATGTTGGCACTGGCCATTGATGATGATTTTGTGCTTCCCTCTAAATCTATTACAATTCATGAACTTAGGAAAAATCAAAAGGTGCACATGCAAATTTTGTTTGTTCTCATTTTTTAAATAATCTTTTCCCTGTGTTCTTTGATATTATTATTGAATATTTACACTGGTATTTTGTTTGGTAGGCTGGTTTTTATACTGTTGTGGGAATTATCAAAGGTATCTGCAACAAATTTAATTGGTGGTGTTATTGTTGCCCATGTGGATTGCCTTTAAAATTGATTAGGAATGTTGTCACTTGCCTGAAATGTAAAAGGAATATAACACATCCAATTCAAAGGTTATTGTCTTGGATTTCTGATTAAATTGTTAACTTGATATTTGATAGGCATATTTTCATCATATTTTGCATATTGTTTACATCTATTTGGATTTCTCATTTTAGATTTAAGCTGATGCTAGATGTTGAGGATTTCACTGGTCATTCAATGTTTGTTCTATTTGATCGAGCTACATCCTTGTTGTTGCGCAAGAGGGTTCTCGATACTTTAGCAGATTTTAAAAATGATTACCCAGTATGTTTCTTGCATAGTTTTTGTTTTTTTCAATTCCCCAAGAAATAGACAGTGTTCCTTATTTTTCATTTGTTCATATATATTTACTTTGTTCAGCTTATTGTTCTTTGTATTCACAGGTTAACCACATACCTCCTTATCCACCATCTTTTGAGAATGTCATTGGAATGGAAGTTGTGTTTAGAACTGAAAAGAAAACCTCCAACTATTACGATCTTAATGAGTTTTATAAAGTTATTAATTGTTGTGATGAAAGTGGAATAATTTCAAAATTTAAGGCATCCACAATTTCAAATATTTATTATGACCTATGTTCACCTATATTTGAGGATGTGATTCAGAGACCCCAAGCTCATGATGAAGTGTCATCACTTGGAAATAGATTGTCAATTTCACATGACATCATAGAGAGTATTGAGATCGATGTGGATGCTTTGTGTGCCTCATATGATATGCCAAAACTAGTTTGTTTTCTGCTCTATTTAATAATGTGTTTTCATTGATTGTTTGTCTAATTTATAGCGCCTTTTGTTTTCAATTGATCCTGATCACTTTAAACTATATTTGATGTTGCACATTGTAGGATCCATATACCTTTTTTGTTGGGATTGTCAGATCTATCTGCTATGACAAAGGATGGTGGTATTGGATTTGTTTGTGTGGTGAGAAATATGAAGGGAATGACCTTATTCCTTTCTGCCAGGGTTGTCTTACTCATTGCTATGATGGAATCCTTAGGTGAAATTTCTGATCAGTTTCTTCCTTGTGGGGTTTTTAAAATAGTTTGTTCATTTCTTTATGCTTTATTAGCTCATTGTTCTGATAACCCTATATAATTTGACTATTGATCTCATGGTTTATTAGATATAGAGTAACAATTGTGTTGGCTGATACTGAAAGCGAGCAAATGTTAGTTTTACATGATAGAGATGTAGCAAATCTCATGAAGGAAGAGTGTTGCAATCTCTCAAAGAAACATGAGTCTTTTCTTTTGGTTTGTTTCTCTGATATTTTTATATTATTCACTATTGACTTATATATTTTCCTCTTATTGAAACACTCATTCCATTTTTTCCAGTTTTCATTATAATGAATGTGAATACTGCTCTCTGTAGGGTGATCTATTGCGTTTGGATGGATCTGATCTTTCTTCCAAGTTGTTTGGAAAGAAATTAGTTTTCATGATTGACCCTTTTGCTATTGAGGCTGATCCAAGTTCAATTATTTATAATGTCTTTAGAGGATCAGGTAATCCTTTTTTATTCAAGCTATTTCAAGATGCTCAGCAAAGCATTTCTTCAGATGATGTAAATCCTTATTTTTATGTTATTCAGATCTATTTCTGATTTCTCATATCTTTTTTCTTCTTTTTCTACATAGTATTTAGCTGATGCTTAATGATTGCTTTGGCATTGTTCTTGGTTGTAACTTATGAAATTATAGAAGGAGTTCTGGGTGAAAACAAGTTTGTCTCTCAATATGATCGTTTGCCAAGCTCAGTGAAGGATACATTGAACAATGAATTTAATCATTGGTTAGAAATGCAACATCAAGAGTATGATAGTGCAAATGATGAATCATCAAATGATGATGTAAATTAAGTTTCTGTTTACTTTTAATGTTTTGGGTGAAGTTCATGTTCCTTTTGAACAACGTATGAAGTTTTTTGCAAAACTATTTTGTAATTATCTACTCGTGTGGCCATGACAATATATATTTATATATATATATGTTAATATATATATACCTGTGTGTTGGCAAATGGTATATCTTTTTTGGATTAAGAATTAATATGGTGCTATGTGCAAATTCTTATCGAATATTTGTTTGGAAACAAAAAGAAATTGTTATATAACTAACTATTATTTTTACTATCAAGATCTTTGCACTTAATCTTAGCTTAGGTTGTTCTTTATGCTGATTAAGAAGTAGGGATAAAGATAAAATTGTTTGGCGTGATATTTTTTCTTCTTCAAAATTATCCCTTCTATATAGATAACTTTCATTTGTTATTTATTATTTTAGTATTGAAATTATTTTAAATGTCAATACTTACTTATAAAAGCTACTCATATTTAAAAAAAATATAAATTATTTTAAATTAGAATCAATATAATATAAATTATTTTAAATAATAATAAGTCAGACAATTTTTTCCTCTTGATTTTGAGTTACAAATAATTCAAAAATATACGTATTATTTAACACTTCTAATATTTAAAAGTGATTTGGTTAATTTAAAACTACTTTAATATATGATCTTATATAATTTTTTTATTATTCTAAAATTAATATTAAGTAAACAAGTTATTTATATAACAATATAATGTATAATCATTATTTTGTTTTTCATTGATCTATAAGTTTTTCCATATGTTTTGTATTTACCTATATTATCCACTTTTATTCATATTAGATTTATTTGTAGTTTCACATGCATTTTGTGAACTTATTTTGAATAAATTTTTATTTCCCCAGATTAATCAGTATTTCTGTTAGTTTAATTTTATATAAATTAACAAAATTTAATATAATATATCACTAATATATCTTTCATGGTATATAATTAAAAAGAAACAAATTACAAGAAAATGATGAAATTATTTGAAACCAAAAAAAATATACTTTATACTATTTATATTTTTATTATCGTGTGATTTATAAGAAACGAAAATTATTGTAAATTTTTGAAACAAAAATTTAATGTGATTAAATTTTGTTTCTTTCAAATTAATAAATTCATAAAATACAAATTCTTAGACTAAAATTATATTAAGCAAAATTTTCATTTGTTAGCTACAATTTTTTCTTTCTTCGGTATCAAATGATATTTTTTCATCTTATTTTGAATACCAATGTTTCATTTTTGCAGTTAGAGAAATATCAGGGAAAATGTGCTCATCCAATTTTTTTCATTATCCTAAAATATGTTTACTTCTTATTGGCAAGTAAATAAAGTCTGAATATAAATTCATGAAAAACAAAAAATCATATTATCTAATCAATGAAATAAAGAATAAAAATGTCTCCTTCAACCTTGCATTTCCCCCATTAAGTCGTCATTTCTAACAATTGAAGGAAACAACAAAATATTTCGCCACACCTTTATGCAATGGGCTTCAGTTATATCATTACAACTATTCCAAGTAAAACTAGCACGTGTGGAAGGTAGGTGGGAATGCAGGTTCCGAAAGCAACCCCCATTTCAAGGGTTCATTCTTTTGCAAGGTTTTCCCAAAATTGGCCCCATCTCTTTTCTAACTTTTCTGCTCTTGATAAGTAGTTTTCGATGTATGGGTTTGCTATTTAAATTGGTCTTTCACCTATACCCTGTGTTTCTTCAACATCATTGCCATGAGTATAATAGGTTCTCCTATATCAAGTAATTGTTATTTTAACTCGATGTCTGTATTTGACTGTACTCAACTGTTTGAATTTCTTCTTTTCACCTATATATCTATATATCTATGTATCTTTGGTCTGATTAATCTTGCAGGAAATTCTGAGTCTTATTGTATGGTATCAAATAGATGTCTATTGTTTAAAATATATCATATAGATGTATAAAGCTTATATTTCAGATGATCTGAATGTTTCGGTCAATCACTTACATTTTTGTAGATTATAGATATAGATTAGATTTATAACCCCAAAATTACCAATTTCCTGATATGTTATTTAATCAAAATTTGTTCAATTTATTAAAATATATTAACCATAATTCAAATTGGTTTATCTTCATTTTTTTTGTGTTTTACATCACTTATCCATTCAACTCTGGAAATATCCTTTTTTAATAATATATCAATATATCATGTTATTATCTAATATTATTTTGAAATAAATCTAGCAATGTAGAAATTCTTTTCATGAGAGATTAAATAATTATGATCATTTGAATCGTTACATATTGGCTTCATATTCTTATTTTTTAACTTAATTTGCGTATCTATGGTGGTTATATGAAGACTGAGCAATTTCTACTCAAGTCATGAGTCCTGTTCAGTTTGCTCATTTCCCGTAATAAACTATTCTGGTGGATTCTTATACACCAACTTTTAACAAACCCAATCAAAGTAAACAATTTCTTGAACTGTACATCCAACTATTTAAAAAGGTTAATGTTTTCGTGTTTCAATGTTTCAGACAATTATTTCAGGCAATGTTTCAACTATCTTTAGTCTTTGACTCAATTTGTTATAGGTTTATAGAGTTATAATCTCTTCAAAATATTTGGACAATCTTTTCTTACATAAAACTCACATGTACCTATGTTCTAACATAGCTAATAGCTGATGACCAGTCAATAAACATGTACAGCGGTTTTTGTCTGATCACCACTCAACTTGGTTTCAACATGTTATTTTTGTTGTTGTTATTGTCTTTTTATGTCTTTTATGTCTTTTTTAATTATCAAGATATCAAGATAATACCCATTGGTCTTCGAGGTCCAATATGAATGCTCATGTGTCTATTTAAAAGCCGCATTGGTCATTCATTCGAATTGCACATGCTAACTTCATTTCTTTTGTTTCCCTTGATATGTGTTTGCTATTTCATATTGACATGGTCTCTCCACTGCCTGTCTTTGTCTTCTTTTAGTTTTAGGTGTTAGATGTTCAATTTATTTTTCCTTTCTTTTTGGTTTTAATCCTTAATAGCAATTTCTTACAATGGATGTTTGTATTTGTCCACTCAATCAAATTACTCCATGGCAGAATGATTGGGCTATAAGAGTCAAAATAATTTGTATTTGGGAAGAAAGTACTCTTAGTGAAGAAGGGGAATACAAGGTGTTACTGATGATCCTCATGGATGGCAATGTAAATGATTTTTCCTGCTTCTTCTTCATGTTGTTTATTTGTTATGTCTACAATATTGGCTTATCCAGTGATTCTTCCCATTGTGTGTTGTTTTATTTTCTTTTTTTTTTCATTTTTTTGATTATTTACATTTCTGAATATTTCAAATTAACAAATATATTTCTTTCAAATTTCCTTTGTAGTTGGACAAAATCCAAGCTACTACTGGAAATGTTGATATCAATGGATTCAGTGATATACTCAAAGAAAAGGGAGTTTATCTTATAACTAATTTCACTGTGATACCTAATGCTGGAAGAACTAGAATTACAAAGCACAGATCCCAATTATTTTCCATCATGATACATCCGTCCTTGGTTGCTCAGGTGCACAAATTGCTGACAATGGTTTGACATTATGTTCTATTGATCAGCTCCTGCAAAAGCGGATTGATAATGATTACTTAATTGGTGAGTTAATCTAAGTTGAAACACTTCACTCTTGACACGTAAAACTTGTATATCAAACTGATTATCACATATTTGTTTTGTTTCTTTTCCTATTGAGCAGAGTTCATTGGTATCCTCTGTGGTTTCAAGAAATTGGCTGATATGGAGATAAATGGATATTCTTATCCAGCTGTTGTGCTTGATTTGTATGCTCATGGGTATGAATACCTTCTTAAATAAATCTTTATCTTTTGTCATAGTTGATTCATTATTCCTATCCTATATCGGTTTAATCACTTTGCTCTAATCCTTTTTTTTATCTGATAATGCTAACAAATTTAATTTCATTGTCTCATTTAGAAAGAAAATTCAATGTAATATTGTGGGAGATTTGGCTCAAGTGGTTGACCAACGTGTTCTCCCCATGTACCAGCGCCCACCTGTTATCTTGTTGCGATATTTTAAATGCAAATTTGATAAAGGTTTGAGCTAATTCTTCTCATTTTCGTTAATTTTTTTATTACAATCCAAAGTCTGATGAATATTATTAAATAAAAAATTTGTCTGGAATTCTATCTCCATCACATGACTTATTATTTCTATTCCCTTTTCATGACATAACTTCTTATTTCTATTCCCATACCATGTCTCATTTTATTTTTCCGTTTTTTTTCAATTCTTCCTATCTACAGATCAGGTGGTCCTTCAAAATGTTGTTCATGTATCAAGAATATCCATAAATCCTGATATCAAGGAGACAGTCAATTGTCTCAACAAGTTAGTTGCATTTTTAAACTTATTTCGCATCTTTAGTCTGACTTTATGAATCCTTTTTTATTTTTTTATTTATTTTATTTATTTATTTATTTATTTTTTTGAGTCAGCTTGCTTACCTTGCTAACTAATTTCATCTTCTCATTAATTAAATGTGTTCAAAATCAACTATGATATTGGACAATATTATTTCCCTAGGCTTCAACCAACAAACACAGGGTCTCTGATTAGCCAAATTGATGATCCCGCTTTTGATTGGAAATTACTTAGGACAGTTCTGAATTTAAAATCTACAACTGAGGTCTGTATCATTAAAGGATTTATTATTTGACTCTATATATTTATCTTTGTTACTTTTTTCTTAGTAAATTACTAACATGGAGCTGCATCTCTCTTGACAAATAGGATGGTGTCTTCTTCCTTGTGGGTAAAATTATGGAGGTTGTTGATGATCCTGAATGGTGATATTTCAGCTGTGTATGTGGTCATCCAATAATCGGAGATGATAATGTATTCCGCTGTCAAGCATGTTCTAAAGATGTTGAGCATTTTACTGTGAAGTGAGTCTCCGACCAACTCATTCATTCTAACAAGTTGAATAACAAAATTTTTACACTTCATGTTTTTTAATATTGGATTAATCATAACACATTTCAATTGAGATTTTTAATCATATGTATATAAATTTGGTATAAAATGGGTTTTTTGTCTATCGCTGACTTTAGGTTATGTTTCTTGTTTAATCGTAGTTATCGTGTGAAGGTGTTGATTGAAGATGGAACCTCCATCAATTTATTTGTCTTCTTGTTAGATGCTGCAGTTACCAAATTGATTGGGAAAACATGTTCAGATGCATTCTTGGTCCCTGATACAAAAACTCAGGTTTGCATTTCAGATTTGAGTTGGCTATGTGTTGAGTTCTGCATCCACTCTCTGATATTTTCAATGCTATTCAAATATATTTTATTTGAATTTGAATGGAACTTTCATACTTTTTCACATTGGCATGGATCCTCAAATCAGTTTTCCTACTGTTCCCCTTTATTCAAAAACTTGCTGGGACAAGAGAAGATTTTCAAAGTGCAGCGACGAAAGGTCAATTCTACTTCTTATCGTGAAACGCTGAAAATTGTTGATGTTTTTGGTGATGCATCTTCTTTTCCGTGTGTTTCTTCTGGAACTATTCACGCTGTAAGTTTATTGTTTTGTTGGTTATACTTAATAAAATTGTTCAGCTATATGAATTTAATTCATTTCCTCCTTTTCTTTTCATATATTTCCTATTAGGATATCGTTGCCGGTCCTGTCTTCACTCCAATATTTCCAAATTATATTCCATATGAACGTGTTCAAGGTTATAGGAATCAAGTTCCTACCCGTATTCCTATACATGTGGACGCTATTAAGGAGCTCCTTGATGATGTTGTAACACCCCGACTTTCGGTATGTCATGATCACACCTACGGCCGAAATGTCACTAAAATCCTAACTCTAAAATTTCAAAACTTACAAGCCTGTCGTGTTGTAACGTAACGGTAGCAGCGATATATCCTTCGAATTTCATAAACAGGTCAAACAATTAAATACCACATATATAAAAGAACAAGTAAGTAAACATATAAATTGAAATTTCCTTAATTGGGTTCACGAGAATACAGACTCAAAAAAAAGTACCACTGACTCTAATAGACCAACTAAAGAAGAAATACAGGAGAGAGAGTACAACGCGAAGAAACACCCTACAGGTTTGAACTCGACCCCAGCTAAGGTCACCTAATTGGGTCCAACCTGACTAACTAGCCTAGTCCTCGTACTGTGCTAACAGTTCAAGAGGAACTATGACTACCACCCTATAACATCTGCCGTCCTAAGGCGGAGGAAATGTCCTGGCGAAGTACCGGTTCACCAGATCATCATCTGATGCTCCGTCACTAGCCAATCCGCTCGAGACAGACCCATATCCTAGAGACACACTACCGGAGGAATGATGACTGGAAGGTGCCGTATCAGTACTAGCATTCTCACGCTCCGATCCATATGAAGCATCCAAATAATAAGCCTCGGGGGCTCCGTAAGGCACGTGCTCGGCAACGTATGGCTCAACTGAATCTCCCACTAACTCCGTTGTCGGATCGTACGTCTCGGCGGATGGTTCTTCGTCACTCGGAGGAGGTGAAGGGGGAGGAGGAGTAGGTGGTGCCACTCTACGGCGAGGAAACAGGTTACGATAGCGTCGCGCATCACACATGGGGGTACGTGGCACAGGATACATAGGGCCTGGGACCGGAGACGGAGCCATCGGTGGTAGGGGCGTACGAGGTGAACGTGAGCGCTCCCGGTGAATACTGCCAACAGAACCTGAAGAGGTCGATGAACTGGGGGATGTCGCCGGACGTGGGCAGAAGGGTGCAATCGGTCTCATCGTGGAAGAAAGATAGGAGAAAGGAAAGAATCCTGCGTAGTGTAAGAAGAAGGGGGTGAGAACCTAAGGTTCCCAACTTGGGGTATCACGAGGGCAACTAATCTATCCTAGGGGTTGACGTCACGTAGGTAGCAAGTAGCAAGTAGTCAAGTAGTCAAGCAGAAAAATAAAGCACACATAATCAATAATGCAATCACACACAAATGCAACACACAATATGATGCATGCTTGTTCCTAATGCAGGCCATGAGCTCATGCATCGGTTTACTTCCCGCACCCGACGATTACTTAGAATCAAACCCAAGTATGGTTCACCACTGTCGAATGTCGTGAACTTTGGCTCGTCCAAAACGGCCATGTTCAGTTGGCTAGAACATGCGGCACACCCAAGTTCCTTTGGCTAGAACTGGTGGCATAAGGTACCCTTGGTACTCTCAATAATCATGGTGAGGATCCCGTCACCAGCAAGGCTCTATAAAGCAAGAAACCGCATCGACAGGGGAACAAGATGATCGTTATTGCCTTTCAAGTAGCTAGCCCTTCAGCTTTCATTCTCAGACAAGCGGGACGACACCCAGCCCTTGCACTCGGCCTTTCTTAGCCTTAACACTTAGCCTTTCCTTAGTCTTGGCACATAGCCATCACAACATCTCATAGCCCTTAGCATCTCACTGGTTCGTTCCTCTGAACCGTTAGCCGGAGTAGCATCTTTGTAGCCGGAATTTACCTTCGGTCTACATGACTTAGCTGAACCAACCCGTTTGACAGTGACCCAAGCCCGATAGAACCGATGCTTGGTCGGTTGCCTAACCAATCCTTCTCAAGGGGTCAACTGGTCCAGAACCATGAACCATTCCCCAAAAGAAAAACCCGATTCGATCGTCGTGTCCCATACCATCGCCGACCAAACCGAATCGATCTCAACCGTCACAACTAAGGTTATTTGGCCACACCTTGGGACTTAATTATTATATTAATTATACGCGTTATCACTTTCTCGCAGTCTCAATACTCGGAGCTTATATCATCATGATAATCTTAGCCTTCGGTTTAGCTTCTTTCCACTCTTTCGGCTTATCGGTTTAACCGGTTTACTAACCGTCTCACCATTTTATATTCTCTTGGTGTCTTTTAACATTTCATAATATTCAAATCTTATATTATATCATTATTCTCTATCTTTTCACTTGTTAAAGATTTATTATGAATACCTATCATGTTCTAATTTAGGAGTTTTCTTAATTTTTCGGTTTTAACTTAACTTAGTATAAATTCATTATCTTTTTCATCTTTTATTCTTTTTGACTCAAACCAGCGCCATTATCATTCTAAAATACACATTTATTTACCATTAAAACAGTTTTACTCCCAATTCACCTTTTAAGACCGTTTTGCCCTTGAAATAAATCCTTATTTACCAAATGAACCTATTTTACTAATAATTTTGTAACTCATTCATTTTAAATCATTTTGAACCCAAACCAA
>JASCZI010241710.1:141484-162916 GCA_036250425.1 Stylosanthes scabra
TATCTTAGTTGTATGATGAGACTAGGGTTTGTGCTTACCTTTAAGTATGAAGAAGAAGATGAAGTAGATGATAAGAGGATGTTGATAAGAGGCTTGAGATAAAGATGAGAGTGATGAAGATGATGGTGGTTCGGTGGTGAAGGGGTGGTGTCCTTCGAAGGTGATGAAGAACACTCAAGGTGTTCTTGAGTTGTTCTTATAAAATGGGTGTGTTTGATCTTTAATTTGATGAGAGAGAGTGTTAGAAAGGTGTTTATGTGTGTTAAAATTCTGAAAATGGATTGAAGAAAGAGAGAGAGAGAGAGTTCGGACAAGCAAGAGAGATTGAGAGCAAAATGTGAGTTGTTTGAAGTTGTGATTTGTTTGTATGAAGGTAAAATGAATTAGTAACTAAGTTAAATGGTTAATGAAAAATGAATTAGGGCTAGGGGAGCGAGTAGGTTTCGAATAGCAAGGAAATGGAGTGGAGCTCATTAGCTTTGCCTTGCTTGAGGCCATGCAACCAATAAGATTAAAAAGGTGTGTAAGGAAAAGTAATGTTATTTTAATCATGGTAACTTTTTATGAGTAATTAACAAGTAAACCTAATTACCATGAGTAACTATTTTATTTTTGGACATTTTTTGGCTAAAGCAATCGGCTAGGGCTTCCATGCTCATATATGAATTTCGGAAAATTTTTGTTTCCGAAATTACGCACATTTTTGCAAAACCGTTAAAAGCGTGTCGTAAGGCAAAAAGGTCTTAGAATCATCATCATCATCGTCCAAGTCACTATTTAATATCACACAATATCATTTCAAGCAAGCGAGTTCAAATATGTTTTGTTATATTCGTTTCGGACAAAACCGTCACTTAAGAAAAGAGTTGCAATAAGACGGGGTTTTACTGATGTCATATCTGTGAAGGTCCTTTCTGCTGCATCTAGAAATGTATAATCCATGCTCCCTAAATTGTTGAAATTCTTCGTTTTTTTTTTACTCTATCCTCATTATTATCATTTGTTGTTTCTTTTTTTAACCTTTTCTTTTTTTTGTGCAAGATTGATATATCATTCTTCCTTGGAAGTGTTGTGTCAATTGATAGAGCGCAAAGATGGTACTTCTTGTCCTGTCTATGTGGAACACCTATTTCTCATGTTGCACACATTTATTATTGTCCCTCCTGTGGTATTGAATGTGTCAATGCACTTCCAAGGTATATTGTCATCATCTGCTTGTCCATCTTAGTTACCCTTGCTATGATGTTAAAAAACCTATATTCTATTTAATTCTATGGTTTTTGCTCATCCTCAATAGTTATAGACTCAAAATTCTTGTATCCCATTTGAATGGAAATAACATCTTCATAATTGATGATCCTGAGGTCTCCCAAATTGTTAGCATGGAATGTTCTGATCTTTTAAAAGAAAAGCTCAATGAAGTATTGTGTGCAACCATTGCTTTAAGCTTTTTTTTAGGTTTGCTGTCTTTTGTCTATGTTTAGTATTGCTGATTTGCAATTTAGAATATTTTTTGCCCCTGTCAACTTTGTTGCAGCCAATGCATGATTTCATTGTCCCAAACCTCCTTCCTTTGAAGATCATTGGTCGGGAATTTGTTTTCATTGTTGACCTAAGACCAATAGGATATGAGTCTAACATATCTGTTCACTTTGTTCATGCAATCATTGATGACCCCTCTATAATACAAATTTTCCAGGATGCTTCAAACATCAATCAAGAGAAGGTAACTTCGTTCTCCTATCTCAGTAAAATTTATTCCTTTTTTTGTCTTTCACTTTTTATTGACTATGTAAGTAGATGATCTCACATAAACCTTTGTCATTTTTTTCCTATCGTATAGTTGGTTCCATTGAATCAATGTGTTTCTCATATGCCATTGGAGTCCAAGTATAATCTGACCATCATTTCTGAGGACACTTCTGATTATCCTTCAACTTCAAGACTGCCTGTGCATCATGTATCCCCAAAGTCTGTCTTGCACTTGACTGATTCGGTAAATGATTTGTTATCAAGTTTGGTTTCGAATAGATTATTTTGTTTTTTTCCTTGTTTCAATGTATGTCCATGGTCTATCTTTTACTAAATTCACTTCTGATTTGATGTGCAATCCTGTGAACATTTTTTACATAGGGTCCAGATGAATCTCAAGATCACAACACCAACTTCAAATCAAGCTCAAGCCATCATGAATCTATACAGATATTGACTATTGGGGAAGAATTGTAAGCACGGTTTGGAAAAGGAACAAAGGATGGGGCACTTGAGCAAATGGATGAAACCGCATCATAATTAGATTTTCCGCTGTGTTCATTCACCATTATCTTTGTTGTTGTTGAGCTGCTCTTATTAGTAAATATTATTAGCTTATAGACTAAGTTATTTCTTGAGAGTCACTGATGTTCATCTGACTCATCTGTTCAATGAGTGCTGGCTTAGGATGATATATATGTTATTTTGTAAGTGTATGCAACAAATAGCATGCTTCTTTTGTATTTTACTTCAGTGTCTTTCATGCTATTATGATTGCAGTTCTTGAAGTTGGTCAAACTGACGTGTGTCTATTTGTTTAATTTCTAATCTGCAATAGGTATCTGTGATAACTTATTAAGTTATGTTGAATGTGATATAGTTAGTTTGTGAGATCTTAATTAATATTATCTCTTTGTGCCTTTGTGGTGTATATATAATCATAAATTTTTTTACATTCAATGTGGGATTGTGACCATCCTAGGAGAATCAATATGTTGAGCTGCACGGGCTTTTCTGCTAGTTAATCATATTTTCAAGCAATTACATTCTAGTTTCTTACTTAAAAATCTTGGAGATTTTATTTCTTTTTATGTATTGAAATTGTTCAACATTCAGAAAAGTTAATCACCTTAAATCAACAAAAATACATCAATAATTTTTTTCAAAGGGTAGGCATGCATGAGTTAAAGCCAATCAATACACATGTGTTGTCTACTGCAAAATTGGTTGCAAATTCAATTGAGCCATTTCAGAATCCAACCCTATTTAGATCAATTGTGGGAGGATTGCAATACACTAACATCATAAGACCAGATATTGCTTATAGTGTTAATAAAATAAGCCAATTTATGGCAAAACCATGCCAACATCATTGGATTGCAGCAAAACGAATATTAAGATACTTGGCTGGCTCCAATGATCAAGCTCTTCACTTCTATAAATTTGTTGACTTAAGATTGTCTGTTTTTTCAAATTCGGACTGGGACTCGGACTTGGATGATCGCAGGTCAATCATTGGATACTGTCTTTAATTTAGGGTTAATCTGGTTTTCTGAAAAAGCACTAAGCAACCGACTGTCAACAGAAGCTCCACAAAAGTTGAATATAGGGCCTTGGCAACTGGTTTCTCTTAGCTAATAATCCACTTATGCACAATAATAGAAACAAAGCATTTAAAACTAGATTTATATTTTGTAAGGGACAAAGTTAGCAATGTTCCATGTCTATTATTCATGTCCCCTCTATGGAGCAAGTGATTGACATTCTAACTAAACCATTGTTCACTATGCTTTTTAATAAATTTAAATGCAAACTCAGGCTGGATGATAAATCACCATGAGTTTGAGGGAGGATCTTAAGGGTACAAGAATCAATAAACTCAATCAAATTGTTAAATTTATATGTATCAGTTGTTAGTTAGGCAATCTTGAATTTTCTTTAGTTTCAAGTTATGAGTCTTCATCGATATAAGCATTGTTACTATTATAAAAATTATTATCAATCAATAATCAATAATATTCATTCCTTCTTTCTTTTAATTTTTCTTTTCTTATTATTTCCTGCTATAGTTCTCTTATGCTATAGTTCTCTTATTCTACTGCACTTTTTATAATAATTTGGTTATTGTGTGCGACGTTTCAAATTTCTTTTCTTTTCTTCAAATTTTCAAGTTGTACATAAGGACTGAACCTATAGGTGGCAAAACGGATACCTAACCCCATTTTATGACAGGGTGGCGGGTTAGGCTTTCTATTTTTTTTTTTCATTTTTTTTTAAAAAGTAAATTCATTAAAAATAATAAATAATAATTTATTCATAATTCAAAAAAAAAATTAAAATAGTTCAATGTTTTTCACAATTTTTTTCTAAATTCTAAATGTCAATAAAATTATCCACTATAATATGCATTATTTGATTACTTTAAAGAATAAAAAATAATAATTTCAACTTAATTTTTCTAATAGCCATAAATATCAAACAAATAAACAAATAAAAGTTATAATTACTAATATATATATATATATATATATATATATATATATATATATTCTCCTAATATACTTAGTTTACTAATTTTAGTGTATAAATAACATTAGCAAAAAGAAAGAAGTGTAGAATGTGGCAGGTTATATCCTTTGTTGTCATTAATTTGGATTACTTGGCAATGTAAATAAGGCAATTTTTTTAGAATACACAAACATCAGGTCAAGAGGTATGACAGAGTGTAGGGAGATTGACTTTACCATGGTGGATAGAATATGCAAGTAGCAAGAGAGGAGAACAATGCAAGCCCCGCTGCCAGAAAAACTGGTCAAAGCGCAAGAAGCTAGATGGACATGGGGACAATGTGCAATACACAAAGCCAAACAAGTAGATTAATGTGCCATTGCTGGGTACTTAGGAATATAAACTAATTTATCTTATGAGTGACATTGTAACAAGTAACATCGTTTTGAAGCAACAATAATGACATTATTGGAGGAAATAATCCTTACAATTTGTGATTGAAGAAGGAGAGTTTAAAGAGGAAGGAGGAATACTAGTAGCAACTTCTTGCAGCAATAACATTCTAAAGTGGATGAAGGATGAGGACAAGCCAATATGAAAAGAAAGATTTTAATTTGGAAAAAAATAAATAAAAAAGTTTAGCATTCCCATCTTGATGACAATACTCAAAAGATGTGGAATTGCTGTGTGAGTCTAAGCCATTAATAAATTAAATTAAAGTAATGTATATGAATAATTCTTACATATAGCCCGTCACATTAAAGACTTGATAATTATTCGATTGTGAAGAGAATTAGAAAAACAAGGAGCACACATACACATATATATGGAAAAAGAAAAATGAAAATGGAAAGGGAAAAAAGAGGAAAAAGAAAGGAAGAGGGTATTATTAATGAGTGGATTGGTGAGTTGAGTTGTTCCTAAAATACTTTTTGGAGATGGAAGTGAAGTAAAGACGTGACATGAAACCGTTCAGTCTCTTGGGCGCGCCAACTGTTGCTTAGCTATCAAAGCAATTATTGCTATGCTAACTAGCCGGTCCACTATCAGACCATAGCTTCCATAATGGTCCACCCTTTCCATTTTTGGACAATTACCCAACTCTTATAACACACTTCGTTATATATATTTTTCATCTACTTACCAATATACCAATATAGTCCATAATCTTTTCCTTTTTTTTTCTTTTCATATTATATACTAATCTGTTTTTGTACAAATTCCGTATCAACTGGATCTCATATCATTATCCAAACTAATAATTCAAATTTAGGGTTATGTTATATATATGATGCTCATGTATATATATTCTGGAAAACTTTTTCACCTTCTTCATGTTAATTTATTTTACTTTTTTGTTAGTTTGGGGTTAAACTTTGATGGCTTAGTCTTTTTTGGCAAGCCCTTATTGTTTTGTGTTTTAGCTATCGCTATACGAAGACTACTATGTTTGCCACCATCGATCTTGTCAAAGGTTGATGAACCAATTTGGAAGGTTGAAGCAACAAATGCAGATGGTTACAATGACGATGAAGATTGAAGACACCAATAACAGAAAGTCAAAATCGTCAACACTACTAGATTTTCGTTTACCCTTTTTACTCTCCCTTCACCCAAAAATAAAAAATAAAAAATAAAAACTGACGTAATCCATTCTGAAGTTAATTTATTGTATCTCCGGATAAATTTGGATGTGTTAAATTTTTAGGTTGTTTTGTGGGATAATTAAGTTTTACTTGAAAAAATAATAATTGTAGACATGTTTAATTGTGTAAAATTATTAATTTAATATGGGTTAATTAAGAGAATGTTAAAAGTGGCATAAAATGAAATTTGGGTGACGGTGATGGATGTGTTGCATTGGAATTGTTGGCAACAGATTTAACAAATTTGAGCTGAGTCATATTCGGATGACCAAAATCCAACGTAAGTTCCATCTCGTCCGCAAGAAGAGACTAACACCTTGTCACTTTCACGTTGGAAAATCAAATTCCTTTTCTCTTTTAAGCAAATCCTATCTTTTTATGTATAGATTGAGATTCTAACAGTGAAACTACTTCATCAACTACTTCAAATTAGAAAAATGACATTTTCACAAAGATAATAGATAAATACTATTATTCACTCCGTTATTCACTATGACCATTAGCTAGGCTCTAGGAGTTATACTATTTATACATTAAAATTTAATTATTAAATTAGTTATTAAAAATAAATATATGTTGAAATATAAATTACATATTAAAAATGGCTTAAATAATATATATATATATATATATATATATATATTTAATAATTGATTTAAATGATTAAATTTTAGTTTATAAATAGTATTTTTGTACCTTTAATATTCAATAAAGTAAATTATGAGGGATCATTGTGGTAATTTTAATTTGTTGCCCTGTTCAGTGTAAATTGGGGCATGGGGAATATTCGTGATATTTCTCCTAGCAGTATTTCTTTGCAAATTTCTGTAGATTTTAGAGGAATTTCTTTCTCTATGTATAGGAATTTGTTTTCTATGTAATTGTTTCTCCTTGGACGCTATGCCCCATTGCAGCTATATATAAAAGAAAAATAAAAATAAAAACCCAACAAATTTCACATGTTCTTGTGTATGGCCCAAAAAACCAAATGACAGTTGCCTCTTGATTGTACAATAATCTCAAAAATCATATCCAATGCATGGAATATTGACAACTTCTTCTACTTTAAAAATCAATATATCATCAGTTATTTTAAGGTTTGCATATTTGTTGGGATACTCTATAAGTTTATATTACTTGGTAGTAATATATATATAAAATTAATTAATTTTGAAAACTAATGTAAGAATAAATTAAAATTGTTAAAAGAATAAATCACGTTCACATTATTTATCGAAATAGTATGATATCGTTACTAATTTAAAATGATCTCATCTGGTTTCTTGCTATCAAAATGAATGAAGCATTTTAAGGGTGGATTTGGTAAAGCTTTTCGACCAAATGTTCCTACTTTTTTAGAGTAGAAACCACATTTTTGCGTTTGATAACTCGAAAAGCTAAGGAGCTTTTGCTCCTGGCTTTTGAAAGCCGGGGTGCTTTTGAGAGCACTTACCAAGTAACTTTTCAGAGCTGGCTCTAGCTTTTCAAACGATTATGCGATGGCTCTCCGAGAGCTTCTTTTTTAGAGCACAAAGAGCTCAGTCGCTTTTTGACAGCCACAGCATTACCAAACTGGCCTTAAGTATTAAATTAGATAAATAATTATGCAAACTCTCAGTGAAAGAATATACTTAGAGTGAATAATCAACCCAGCCCCTAATAATTACTCTAGAGGGACTATGAGGTACCTGATAAAAAAACACACTCTTTTCGGCTTCTATTTTTTATTTGTAAGACTTTCCGGCCTCTAATCTTTTATCTCATGAGACATTTTAACCCCTCATGATTGAACAAAATAAGGGTTAAGAAATCTCATAAATAAAATATCAGTGAAGGGTATATTTTTTTTTCAGGGACCTCATTGTCTTTCGATGTAATTGTCCGAATCTCGTTGGTATTTTTCTAAATATACTTGCATATGCAGTTATATATAGCATGTTTGTCAAGCATAAGAAAAAGCTCTCTTTCTTTTTCTTTTTGAAGGAAGAAAAAGGCTGTGTTTTGAGATAGGACAATATTTGGTTAGTTTTACAAGACAAGATAAGGACATAATTTAAGTTATTTTGTTTGAAACAATATAGTCTTAGGTTATGTTATATTTACACTAAAATCAATCAACAAATAAACTTAGTTATCACTCATTCATTTATCATTATATAATAATATTAAGGTTAAATTAATTCATAGTCTCTATAATTTCATAAAATTTTTAATTAGATTTCTATTTTTTTTTCTTTTAATTAGGTTCCTATATTGTTTAAAATTTTGTAATTAGATCCCTGTCATAACGAAAACGTTAGAGTTAACGAAAAATTCAATCTCTAAATTGAAAATATCACAAAAACTAATGACTAATTCGTTAAATATGACATTTCTCTATATTTTAAAATAATAAAATAAGTATTTTTCCTCTTTTTTAACATGTTTTAAGCTTTCTAAACATATGCGACTTTGATTCAAGCAAATTGAGAATATTTTCAAGGAATATTGATGAAAAAGGTAAATAAAAAATATATCTAGGTGAATATAAGCCTTACGTAAAGTGCAAGGTACGAGAATAATAGAAAATTATAAAATGTTTTCTTTCACACTTATTGTTAATAGGGACCTAATTACAAATTTGAAAATGGTGTAAGGACTCAATTGAAAGAAAAAAAAGTATAGAGACCTAATTAAAAATTTGGTGAAACTATATAGGGACTAGCAGAGTAATTATACCTAATATTAAATACACATGTGTAGTTTAATTTCCTTATAGTGTATATTTTGTATTTTAATGTGTATTATATATTATAACTAATTTTAATATTTGATTTTGGTGTCCAAACAAAATTGTTGGCTATTTTAATAAATCCATATTTTAGATTATGATAATTGAGGTATTTGCATTGGAGATTACGTATATTATCATATTTTGGCTATTTTTATAAAAAAATAACATTTATAAATAATATTTTATTTTTCTCAATAATTATACTTATAAATTAATTTTTTTAATGCAACTGAAACAAAGTAAATTATCTTAAAATTACTTAGTTAAAATGTTCCCAAATAATTGGTTCTGACATAATCAATGAAATGAAAACTGCAATTACAAAAATATATAAGGGATTATTAAATTAATTTAATCTTTCAGTTATTTTCTTTAAAACTAATTTTAATCACCAAATTTAGCTTAATAGTGTTCACTACTTATGATTATGATGCATTAGTATTCTTTCCGGAAACTATTTAACGTGAAATTAATATTTTAAAACTTTTAACTAATAATTTAATTAAATATATTAAATTATTTAATGTTTTTTTAATAATTAACTTTACATAAAGTCAAATATATTGTATGCGAGTATTTATCGTTTTTTTTTTATTTTATTTATATATTAAAATTAATCATCAAAATAATTCAATTATATTTATGTGTATTTATGTATAAAGTATAAACACATATCTTGTATTTTTTTATTTCAATATAAATAAGCCAACTATATTTATGTATTTATTTCAAAATACATGAGTATTTATTACTTTAATATGTATTTTTTTTATTTCAATATATATTTATATTTTACTTATTAATTTTGATTTACAACAAATCTGATTGATGTGTTTTAAACAAAATAATTACACACTAAAATTAGGGCAAGTTACCACGTTATACCATTACAATTCAAATATTATCAAATTACACTAAAATCAAATAAATGATCAGATTACACCGTTCCCAATATACTATGGAATCTGTGGCAGGGTGTAGGAATTTGGTGAATCCTTGCCACCCTGCCATGGATATAGAAATGCAAGAAAAAAATTGGAGGAATCCGTGGCACCCTGTCACGGATTCAGGTGATGATGAAATGAACTTAAATGGATCCGTGGCAGGGTGCCACGGATTCAGGTTCGTGGAGCAACTTCTATAAATACCAAGTGGTGGTCCCTGGTGAGGATGAGCGGCGAGCTAAAATGGCGGAGGCGGAGGACAGAGAGCGGGACATGAGGCGACGAAGCAAAGCGAGCCGGTTGAGAATTGTTGGATTATGCAATTATTAAAGGAGTTTGGCCGACAATACTTTTACCGGTGATAGTCCTCCTGCACATCAGCCGGGTTAAAGTACGTCGGACCGTTCTCCGTTAAATAACCATTGCTGAGATATAGCCACCTCAGTTTAATGGTTTAATGCCAGGTCAATATTTACACTCTCAGAGTTTATTAACGATGAAAGTGTAATGTACGAAGTCTTTTTTTGGTCTATTGTAATAATTTATGATTCCGTTAGTATTGTTTAATTTGCATTTGTTGTTTGTAAAATAAAAATTACATAGCAAAATGTAATATACGAAGTCTTTTTTCAATTACTTTTGGGTTTGCTTAATTATTTATATTTTCTTTTTTATGTAATGTAGATGATGCTTTGAAGTTTCGAAATACATAAATATAAAACATAGAACATTAAAAATATAAAACATAAATACATTAAAAGTATAACACAACTCTATTAATTCATAAATATGTTCATGAATACATCAACAGATAACGCTTTGAAGTTTCGAAATACATAGCGTAGTGCGTGAAATAAAATACATGAATAAAAATGATGAAAGAATCCCTAGGTCAAGATAAATCTCATGCAGGGACCAAAATAAATCTCATGCCCTATCCAAGATAAATCTCAAACTCAAGAGGATTCATGGGGATGAACTCGTAAGATGATGCTACGCCATATATCTGGCATAGGCTCATGTCGGTACATGTCTCCCTCTAAACCCCAAACCCTAAACCTCAAGTCCTCTGTCTTTCGCAAAGATAAAAAGCCAAACACATCTATCTACCTTTACTGTAACTTCTCTCTAACTATTCTCTCTCTAACCTTTCTCTCTCTTTCTCTCATTCACTCTGAATCCAAGTGACCCTGCCACGGATTTATATAGAATTTACGTTACTCTGAATCCGTGGCAGGGTGCCACAGATTCCTCATGAAATTTTTTTACTCTGAATCCGTGGCAGGGTGCCGCCACGGATTCCTCCCATTTTTTTCTTGCATCTCTATATCCGTGGCAGGGTGGCACGGATTCACCAAATCCCTACACCCTGCCACGGATTCTATAGTAAATTGAGAACGATATAATCTGATCATGATTTTCGTGTAATTTGATAATATTGGAATGTGAGTGGAATATAGTGGTAACTTGCCCCTAAAATTAATCATAATATATTTATATATAAATAGATATACTTTTTAACTTATTTTAAACATATAATTTATATCCAACATGTAATTTATCTAATAACCAATTTTGATGACTAATTTTATACATCTAACATTACTTTTTATTTTTCTTACCATACTTGATACTTGATTCAGATTAAAATTTCGATATTGATTTGTTAAACAAGAACACTATTTGAATTTGTAATATTTACTTTATTAATTTCGAATGTAAAGTTATAATAATTATAATGAATTATTGATGTTGTTATTTTAAATAAAAAAGAAAGGATGTTAGTGCACGTATTGATATTAAAAATACAAATGATAGAAGAAATAAGAAATGAAATATATAGGGAGAAAAAGTATGGGAGTGAAGGTGCAAATGATGTCAGAGATGAATGAGCTTTTTTGGGGATTGAAATGATCTATGTGGGCGCATTCGAAAAGAACACTAAGTTTGAAGTTCGTAGTTACCAATATTTGTACTATTTTTTTCAGAAAATGAAAAAACGCAAATTTTCTGACGAGCTGTTATATTTTCGGTTGAGTTTTATACTATGAAAGAAGCAGGTAAGCAGCCATTACAACCTGTCACCTACCTTTTTACACTCCCTGTACGGCTTTATTATTCACTTCAATTCTTCATTACCTTTCGGATAATAAAAACCATTTAACTTAATTTTGTTTTATTTTATGCACATTGATATATACTAATTAATAATAATGATATTGGATCTTGATGCATGCACATGTATTAAAAGTTATGGCATGATGCATATTGATGAAGTGACTGAATTTGTGTTGATCCTCATAGGATGTAATTGATGGTACTGGACATGCTACTTCACTATGGTGCAAAACCGAAAATTATTGTGTACCTTACAACATATGCTGTCTGTGAATGTAAACCTTATATCTTTTCCCTCCTCTGCCCCAACTCAGATTGGTAATAATGTAGTGGTATTCACTAAATTATTGAAACTGTTACTTCATTGGCCTAGACTAAATTTTCCCCCCTTCTGTTTCCCTCACTTTCCTCAACACCATCATCACTTAGCTCTCTTTTATTATTTCACCATCATCTTTATTATTATCATTATTATTATGTCTTTATAGATTAATTAAGTGTTTAATTGGAGTGATGGTATAGTACTAATTAGTACTATACTAGTGCTTTGAAAGATAGGAGGAGGAATGGGGGAATCTATCTATCTCATAAGAAAATGATTATACAAGAAAGAAGAGAAGAGATAGGTAGGACAGTAGTTAGACCGTTAAGTTATAGGAGCAGAGAAAAGAAGGTACCTCTGTGTTTTTAATTGTGATAGATCGTTTTATTCATTGCACAAAAGCTAGGGTTTGTTTTTCCACACTTCACTCTCTCCACTCAAAATAATTGGCTGGGTTCCAATTTTTCTTCAGATGTTCTCTTCCACATATGATTCAAACCCTTTCCCTAACTTCCCTTCATCATCTTCTTCTTCATCTTACCCTAATAATAACAATAATAATACACTCCCTTTCTACATTGATCCTCACCACAACAATGATTTTGCAACCACACTCTTTCATCACCATCATGATCCATCATCATTACTTGTTTCTCCCTTCATACCTACTTCAACTGAACTTCCATTCCCATCATCAGCGGAAGAAGCTGTTGTTGT
Source organism: Stylosanthes scabra (assembly GCA_036250425.1). Classification (NCBI taxonomy): domain Eukaryota; kingdom Viridiplantae; phylum Streptophyta; class Magnoliopsida; order Fabales; family Fabaceae; genus Stylosanthes; species Stylosanthes scabra. The sequence goes on from JASCZI010241710.1 coordinate 154,265, forward strand.
TGCAGCAATGCTTGATCAAGATGCTGCAGCAAGCAATGCCTGCTGCTATGGCGCCGCCGGAGGAGGACTAATCTACGGTGGTGGTGGTGGTGGTGGTGGTGGTGTTGGTGGGGGTGGTGTTCCCAATTTGCTGAGTCAAAAAGCGTTAGGGAGCAGCATAGGCACGAAGAAAGACAGGCACAGCAAGATTCACACATCTCAGGGTTTGAGAGACAGAAGAGTGAGGCTTTCAAGCGAGATAGCGCGCAAGTTCTTTGATCTTCAGGACATGCTGGAGTTCGACAAGCCCAGCAACACTCTGGAATGGCTCTTCACCAAGTCTGAGAATGCAATCAAGGAGCTAGCGAGGAGCAAACACAGCTGCAGCTTCAGCTCGGCCGGGGAGAAATGCTCCTGCTGTGAAAGTGATCAAGCAGGTGGAGGTGGTGGTGGTGGTGTTGTGGTGTTTGAGAAATCATCTATGGCGGGAAGCAGTGATTCTTGTTCGAAAGGGAGGAACAAGTTGAAGTGGACACAGAGAGAAGACGTTTGTGTTCAGACAAAGAAGGAGTCAAGGGATAAAGCAAGGGCAAGAGCAAGAGAAAGAACTTGTTACAAGATGAACAACAACAATGGAAGAGTAGTAACAGTGCAAGATTTGGAGGACAAAACCCCTGCTGCTGCACTGCAACAATTTGAGCCTTCTTGTGCTTCTGGAAGATGGCCTAATAATCCTCATCACATGCTTCAACAGCAACAGCAACAACAACAACCTTACTATAACCCTCATGCTTTTATTAACAATGTCATTGATGAATCTATCATGATTAAAAGGAACATGAATCGTGACCAAAACCTTATTTCCATCCCTAATAACAACAACAGCAGCAGCATTATTGTTGATGATGATGAGTACCAAAACCACTCGTCATCCTTCCTCTATTCAACTCCAAGTTGGGACACCAACGAAACAATTAATGGTTGCTCCAACTTTCGTGCAATGGCAGCCACCATGAATAATCTATCAACATGCTTCACGGACCAGTAGTAGTTGTGGTGGTGACTAAGGTCGGTACTCTTTTTCTTCTTCTTGTTGTTCTTCTTCTTGATATTTTTATTGATATTTTTACTAATTAAATTGGGTGCTGATTTTTAGAGGTAGCATTGGGAAATTCTTGGGAGGAGTGCATGAATCAGAGTAGAGACCAAATTGATGCTAGTTTGCGGCAAAATCAGATGATAAATGTGAATCCTAGATCGGTGGCAAGTGCTTTTGCCTTGTAATCATCCCAATCTTTCTTCTCTGTGTTTCTACGATCCATCAGTAACTTTTTTATTCTGCCCTATATATTCCCATTTTACAATGTTTGTACTGATTCTTGTTGATAATGAGGCCAATGCCATATCAAATTTCTCATAAAAGTTTCCTGCCTCCTCCTGCTCCTCCCTCTATTATTTTCTGTGAAACCAAATATTAAAGTTTGATTCAACTGCTTGCACCCACTTCCTACCAGCTTTTAGTTTTTCTTTTTTTTCAATTTTACTTTTTTTTAAATAGGTGGTGACCCTTTCAATGGTGAAAGCAGCGATGCCCTTGATTTTGGAACAAGAGGGAAAAGAAGAATAATCATGAAAAAAGAAAAACTCAAAATTGTCATTTAATTTCAGTCTCCTTTTTTTTTCAGTTGAATAAAGCTCACAGACCAGATGACAGAAATATGGTGATTCTCATTTTTTGTTTTCAGCTCTAGAAATTCAAGCATGGAAGATTAGAAGACATATAACCATGTATTTCACAAAACCCCTGGTGTCAACCATACAAAGAATGACATCACAGTTAGGTGATTTGTTTTGGTTCTGACTAGCCATAATTTCAAGCTGAAAGTTGCTTAGCTTGTTACTCCTCCTCTAGTTTATGATGATTTCTCCTAATTAAATTACCTTCATAAATCATAAACATTACAAATTATATCTATTTGTTTTGTATGCAAGATGCTAACTTTGTAAATACAAGGTAGATTGAAGAATAATATATAACTAGAGAAAAATTGAAACCCCCTAAATTATTAATTAGTTTGATTGTAGCCAATGTCCACAAGAATTTCTACTTTTGTCAAAAAAATGAACTCTTTTGGTGTAAAAAAGAGGAGGATTAGTTAATGTTAGTTCAAATGTAAGACAAAAGTAAGATTAAAAAATATGGATCACCTATAACTTTTCGTTCTTACCTGTTCAAGTACATATTTGTAAGATATTTAATTATAGAATAATGTTACGGACCAATGAATGTAATTAGGAAAATAATGGACGGTAAAAGGAAAGAGAAAAGAAAAAAAAATGATATTGACTACCTATTATTTCCTTAATATTAGCTACCACTTTCTCTCTATTATATATGGATGTGAAATATCCATGTTTGGGTTTATGAAGATTATGAATGATTAATTACCATATTCAACTCATTCCAGTGTAAATAGCAATTGCCCATGTCTATCTGTGTTTCTATGGTGAAATTTTCAATTGCATCGCCTTTAAGGCTTATTGATAGCTCTTTCAATTCTGCAAGAGAAATTAAATCAAGTTGTGAACCAACAAGATGAAAGGAATGGAATGGTAAGGATCTATATGACTCTGATGATGAAGAAGAACAACATGGATTGTTAGGGCTTGGGAATTAATCATGATGAATTCAAATGATTGAATTAGTATGTATAGCATCTAATAATGCAATAAGTATGCAACAGCTGTATATGTTGCCCTTGTATTCATGAATGCAGTTCCTATATATGTTCCTTTTCCCCCTTTTTATGCTATATATATGCTTCATTAATTATGCACTAGGTTTTTACCATTCAAGAAATGGAATCTTTGATCAGATCAGCAGATTTCTGATGCATCACCGGCTGCTGTACCATGCATATAATAAGTTGAAGATTAACTTCTATTTATTTACAGTTTTAATTTAATTTCATCCTATGTAATAAGAATTCTTACCATCACTTGAATTGAATATACTAGAACCATGACCAGGGGGTGGACAACAAGTGTAGTTCTGAACAGACATATAATTTGATGCTACTGATCATGTGTTTTGAATCTGGTAGTATTATTTTGCAGGGTTGAGGATGCAGCAGTAATAAGTTTTTGTGAAATAACTGATTCAGTAGTTGAATACTACTTAGTTCTGATGTTGTTGAGGGAATGAAGCAGCAGAAAGAGTGAGATAGATGAGATATAACATTTACGGTAATACTAGATGTACCATTATACACACGGAAAAATATAAACATTAGCACAAAAATAGAATTTCTCTGGATTAATATTTGCATTTTTCTGTGTTGCTAAATGGTGTGTATAATGGTTTACATAGATTAATTCTATTTCTTATCATAATTAAGCAGGCACATGAGAATGTATGTATCTGGATTTGCTGTAATTGATGGAAGCTAATAAGGCAGCATGATGATGATAATCTAAAGCAAAGATCCTAACAATGTGACATGAAAAAGACAGATATAAAACCCTAACTAACCATATGCATGTGCTTGTTTTTCTCTGCCGGTTGATGGTATAGGGTTTCCTGCTGACGTCTTAATCACCGGCAAGGTTGGTTTCTACCCTTACATGTAACCGCTACACCATCAGAACTAACCCAGCACCCACAATGATATTTTCTTTGCAACAAACTTTTTATTGATCCTTAGAATCACCGCTACTCAATCAAATCAGAGGTGGTTCCACATTAGCTGAAGCTGAAGATCTCGAGGACCATAAGCCATGTCTTTTCAAATTCTACTCTCACATTTTGCTCATAATTCATAAAAGGGGATCTTTTATCTTTCAGTTGCTCCTTGGTTAAAAACTCAAAGTCCTTACTCTCATTCTCATACATCTAATGTTACCTGTTAGATTTACTGTGGATACTTGATTGCACTTATTTAATTTTAATTTTAAGTGAAGTTATTTATTAAAAAGTATTAGATGATTTAATTAAATTATTATCTAATATTTTAACTATCAATTTTATGTAAAATTAATTATAGGTAAGTTTTTATTTTAATTTATACTCCAATTATCAAAAGATATTTTTCTTTGTATAATAAAATAAAAATATAAGAAAATAAATACAAAATTAATTATTAAATTAATTATTCATGTATTTATGTATAAATATATTTATATATTTTTAATATTATTTTTTATTTCAATATGTATTTTATAGGTATGGTTAATTAGTTGTTGCTTGACTTTCTTTTTTTAAAATGTACTGTAGTTATTGAGATGAAAAATATACTATTATTTATAGGCACTTGAATATAAATATATATGTTTTATATGACATAATAAAAACATAAAATGAATGTGGTTAAACATAATAAAAGCATCATAAAATTAATTATGATTAGTGGAGAAGTTTTTTTCCCTCCCTTTATTTCTGCTTATGTGAAAATTATTAGAGCTATAAGTTTTTAAAGTACACTAGTAATCTAGTACAGTACATTGTAATTAAATAAAAATTATTTAAAAAATCAATTATATATAGATGCCTACGAATTATTTGTTATAGGTATTAGTTATTACTAATAATAACATATTTATCATCACTTGATTATAAAGCTTATAAAATTATCACAATAGCACTTATAAGTATTATGTTTTCGCCATTTTTCTATTTTCTTAATTAATAAGGTATGTACCAAATTTATTTATATTAAATAATAATTAAAATTGTCACAAAAAAATAATAATTAAAATAAAGTAAAATATATATAGTAAACGAAAGGGCTTTTATTTTTACATATTTTCATGTGAAAGTACGTAATATTTATATTTATTTCTAAATATTCAATGAAATAACTTTTAGATTACATTTATCTTCAAATTTTAGCAAATAGGTTTAACAATATGTATTTATTATTTTAGTTCTTAGCTGTATTCAAATCAAAATTGATAATTGGATGAGATTAACTAATTGCGAACAAATTAAAAACAGCCATCATTATTAATACAAAATGGTACTTAATATTTTTAATAAACTATTTTAAAATCAGTAAAATGATTATCTGATTATAGCATATGCACCGTGTTATATATAATTGGCATTACTAATTACTAAATTTAAACAACATTTGGTACAAAAGGTTATCATTTATAGTATTTACTTTGCTTTTAGAAATATTTATATTAACCAAATGTTTGTGTGGTAACAATGAATGTTATATGTTTTTGATAATTTTCCTTTCTCTTAATTTGTTATAGTACCTTTTTTTTATATCTAGTTTGAAGGGGACAATATATAGAGGTATTACAATAAGCTATATGTTGCACAAAAAACTATTTTTGTCTCATCGTCTTAAATTGTAGAATTATACTACCAAGTTAAAAAAATTAATAAATATTAACCAAAAAAATAAATAAATAAATAATTAGTTACTCATTCCCCTTACCATACCTGTAGCTAAGGAGGGAAGAGAAAAAAAAAAAAAGAGTTATAAATGCTTATAAGTTATAACAGGGAGTGGTTATGAGAGAAGCGAACCCGTGCTTGATTGGCAGAGAGTTTGACTGAGTGGTCGTCTTAATTTGCAACAAAATGGCTTCTTTCCTTAAATATCCATCACTTCTTCTTCCATCCACAGAACGGGGCCCTTCTTCTTCGTGCTCCCTATCAACAAGTGTGCCTACTACTACTACCTAGCTACTTTCCTAATAATATTAATAATTATAATTCTCTTTTTAAATTAACCATCAATCTTTTATCAACCATCCTACCTAGTTCGTACGTCGTACCATATATAGTACAATAATTCTAAAATCTTAGATACTTTATCATTTAATTTAACAAATACCTTTAGCTATTTACTTACTTCCATATCTCATTCTTGCAATATTTGTATTATTAGCGTGATATATATATTTAGAAAAAATTTCGTAACTATAATTTAGTAGCTAGTTATTAAGTTAAATATAATATCTTTAAATTATAGCGACTTATAATATATATTTAGTGTATGTTTCAGTGAAAGTGAGACATACATAAAAAAAAATATTTTTATAAATAATTATACGATTATCATGTGAAGTGTTTTAGTTTATTTTTATTAATTTCTAAAGTGTAACTAGTTCTATGGAGAGATGGATGTATATGTATTCTTGTGGGGCAATGCGCCATTGAGTTTTGAAAATTTCTTAGGGTGCGTTTGGAAGAGAAATTTAAACTGGGAGATTAAAACTGAGGGATTGAGATTGAGAGACTGAGACTGAAATATGTTTGTGTATTGTGTTTGGTTTAAAATTAATTAGAGATAAATACTGAAAGATAAATATTAAACTAAGTTGATGGAGAAGAAATAAAAGTTAGTATTAAAAATTATAATGTTGATTGAGGATATTTGAGTAAAAAAATATTATTAAAGTTTTAGTCTCAATCCTTTTAATTTGGAGGTACTAAAAATACTGAAAATCTGGGAACTGAGACTGAAATTCAGTCTCTATCTAACAAATACAATACTGAGTCTCAGTCTGTCTCAATTCCAATACTTAAAACCAAACACACCCTCAGAAAATATAGCTAATGTATATATAAATGCCTCCACATTAGTAATATATTTGCCCCCACAATTAAAGAATTTTATTTTTGTGTAGGAATATTTACATTATTAAACATTAATACAATAATAAAAAGTATTTGTATTATTAAAATTTTTACTAATATATTTAAAATAATTTTTAATATATAAATATATTAATAATTTTTTTAATTACTTTTACATATTATTTTTGCTTCACTATAAAAATTTTCAGAATCCATCACTAGTTCTATGTATATAAAAAGGATATATATATCCATTTACATCGGTGTAAGTGATTTTTAGTTACACTAATTAATGTCCATCAAACCAAAATTAAAATAAACGATGGAGATCTAATGTATGTATAATTAATTATGATTTCCTTTCCCTAAATATATTTTTCACTTTCATCTTTCTTATTTTGCAAGTTCTTTCTTCTACCTTCATGTTCTTTTTCATCTTCTTCATTGACATTCTTCCTGCACTAGTAATATCTTTTTTTTCCTCTTTGAGAATCATTATTAACTGTTCAACTTTTACCCTATTATTTTTTTCAATCACTAATGTTTCTTCATCTTCTCTCAATTTCAAAAATTGAACTATGTATGTTTAAGTTTGTTGGTGTTTTCTTTTGTAATTTTGCTGGTTGGGATGGGTTGATATTGACTTTATTGTTGACGACAATATGAAGAAAATGAAATAATATTTATGCTAATTCTTCTACTTTTCCACTTTCGATTAACTGCCCTAACAATATTGAAATATAAAATAAATACTAAAAAATAAATTTTATATATATATATATTATATTTTAATGTGTACTGACAATTTATTTTGGTATTAACATAATATAACGGATAGTTAATTAGTTGATTGTTTGGTCGCCGCCAGAACAGGCGTTGGAATTGCACCCCTTTTTTCATATCTTGGTAAGCATCCTCCATTTCTCTAACAAAACTTGTGATGTTTCCTTATCAACAACCCCCACACAGATTCCATTGCTCCGTTCCGTCACATCCCCATTATTTTCTACTAAACTACCTTGTTAGTATTTAGAGGTAATGCTGAAATCTGAGTGAAGAAAGAAAATTCTTTCTTTTAGTAAAAAAAAGAAAATTATCAAATAATTTATCTTGTGAAATGCATGTCAATGCAAGTGCGCAAGTGCTTTTGTTAATTTAATAAAAATATTCGTTCTTTATCCAATTGTTTTACTTTTCTCTAAAAAGATTTTCTATTATTTATTAACTTTAATGTGTAATTTAATTAATAACACGCATAATATAAGGCCATGGTCACATTAATAATAGTTAAATACTTAGATGAGTTAGCAGATAATAAATTTTTGTATTTATAAGAAAAGATGAATGAAAAGAAGTGGTGGATTGATTTCTTTTTTATCGTTCACAGTACTTGGTTGAAAAAGAATCAAATGATTTTTCAGAATAGACAAAGTGTTACGAAAATCATTATTATTATATCAATAAAAAGCTACAAATATATAGTAAATTTGTGTTGTTTTCTGTAATTGTTGATGATAATGTCGAACATATATATGTTGAGTTGTTATGTTTTGAAATATATATTTAAAAAATTTTCACTGCAAGTACATATATATGATTTTAACGTTTGGGTTGAATATGAATATGAAGATGTAGAAGCCAGCAGTGGTACTGAACCTGAAATAAATATTCTATAAATTCGTCTTGCAGTTTGTCCCCGTAAGACAGTCAAGCAATAAGTAATGGACTCCAAATAGCCCAGACACAACATGGACTCCTTTCAATTTGCCTAAGCAACTATATATGCACTCTCCTCCTCCAAAATTAAACCACATTTTCTTCTTTAATTTCATATTATTACAACCCCTGCTAACATTTCATTTTTATAGTTTCAGTTTTAATATATATGCATGGGCCTGCATTCAAGTCACTTTTTTAATTACATTTTTAAGAATTTTTTGAAGATCAGACAAATAGTACATACACGAGTTAGCAAGGTTCTGAAAACCGGACCGATCATCGAACCGTTCAAGCTACCGGTTAGAGGTTTTAAAGGTTTAACCGGTTCGACCGAAGGTTCAACCGTTTTATAATAAAAT
>JASCZI010241711.1:3514-15589 GCA_036250425.1 Stylosanthes scabra
GTGAATATTTTTTGATTTTTTTTCTTAAAAAATTAAATATAATGAATATTTAAAAAGAGAAAGAAAAATTGCAGAAAAAGAGAAAGATAGAAGTTCAATATGATCTTCTATGTAGGTGTTCTATTGATTTCTTTGTTAAGTAGATGGACTTGAAGTTTGAAATAAGTCTATAAATAAGTTTCTTCAGCCAATTATTTGCAAAGAAGAAATAATTTTAGTTAAGGTTGAAAAATTAAAAGATAAAATGAGAGTACATAATAGATGGATAGACAATGGAGTAGATGAGTGGATAACTAACTCACAGAGATCATTGAAACGTGTAGATGATGAATAATGTTTTGAACAGGTCTTCTGTTAAGTCCTCCTGTTAAATAGTTTCCACCTGCCATGTGCCATTCCATAAATGAATGTCTTTTGCAGTATTTTGGAATGTTATGGAAGAAAAAAAAACGAATTGGAATAAGACAGGAAATTATTTGCAGAGAAGGAGGAGTTAAGGTTGAAAAATTTGAAAGAGTAAATTTGAGAACGTAGTAGATAGGTAGAGAATTGAATAGATGAGTGTAGAAATAAAACAGTTTACGGAAAGAAACTGATAGGTAGAGAATGGAGGTTATTATGAAATGTAATGGAGGAGTTTACGGAAAGAAACTGAAGAATAAAAACAGTTTAATTAGAGAGGTATTTTTAGAAGTAGAATTTGGACACCAAACCCATGTTTTCCCATTATATATTGGTATAGATTTTTGGGTTAATTAAAGGGGTATTTTTGGAAGTGAAATTTGGACACCAAATTCATGTTTTCCCATTATATATTGGTATAGATGTGGCTCTTAAAATTTTATAAAAACTCCATTATTTTGAGCCATGTGCTATGAAATTCTATATATTTTAGGTCTTGAAACTCTGATAATTTCTCTAATTAATTACTTCATCCGTTCTTCTAATTTTAATCCCCCACGGTTCCAATAACCATGTGGGTAAGTTATCCATGGACTCCATTGTTGGATGCACACTATTGAGTATGTGAGTTGAGGTGAGAAAACAAATAAGGGTACTTGCTTTCTTTATACAGAGGAGAGTAGAGTAAATGAATTTATGAGAAACAAAAAATCAGCGTTTAAAGCATGAATCATGACATTTTTCACATAGTTCATACACCCCTTTTTGTTTTTTTAAATGGAGATCGAACTGTGCACCTTGCTACTAAATGCTCTGATCCATTCCAAGATTTTCTAAGATATTAATCCATTTCAAGATTTTCTCAAATTTCGGAAGGAAAGAGACGAAATGGTAAAATAAGTGGTAGAAGACTAAAAGCATGGATGGCAGAAGAGAGAGAGAGAGGGGGGTGAGGTTCGAAATTAAAAAAACTAGTTTTCAATGGAAGAATTTAAATTTTTAAAAGTAGAGAGTGGGGTAAATTTTACAATTATTTTGAAAGGGCTACCAATGCTACTTTCTTAAAGAGGGACATCAAATCCTTAGCCTAGATTAAGAGGTAGTTAATCCCTCTGTTTTGTAATTTCTTTGCTTTTTGTTTGGGGTCTTTGACATCCTCCTCGCATGATAATAATAGTAATAATAATAATAATAACTTTACAACTATCTTTTTGAAAAATTATTAGATATTCCTATAATAAATTAAAATTCTTGCACTGAAGTGTTATTAAAATATAAGTTATTAATAAATTTATAATAAAGTCAATTTGGAATATGTAGTATAAATTAATTGGATAGAGTAAATAGGAAATACATTTTGATAAACTAGGTATTGATAAAGTAAAGATAGAAATTGGATGAAAATTGATAAAATAATAACCCAATTTGGGAGTAATCTGTGTGTTGAAAAAATAATAATAATTGTAGGTGTTATTGTTGGACTAAAGAACTGGTTTCGTAGCCTAAGGAACTGCACCTGGGCTCTAATAATAGAATTCAAACTCTATATAATGGATAAAGAAAAAGTGTGTGTTGAGTAGGTGTATGAGTAGAAAACTTAGAATTAGGAGCTCTCCAATCCAATGACAAAATAAAAAACTGGCTTCGGATTTGTTTTGCTCTGGAGCGTTCTATACTTGGTACCTATTCTTTGCAATTGCTTTGTTGCAGTGGTTTTTTTTTTTAAGGTAAGACTTAATTCATTAAATTGAAGGAAGAAGAGATAGGTTTAGTACATTGGGTGGGGCTTCTTTGCATATTTGGGCTAGATGTTATCAATTTTGCCAATTCATGTGCTATTCTATTTCCATTTTCTTTTACATGAGAGATTTGTTGCAGTGGTTTTTTTTTTTTTAAAAGGAAATTGGATAGTTCTCATTCATAAATAAGACCCATGATATAAAAAAGGCCAAATTACAAATGTGCTACCCTATATATATGTTGTTGTTTTGGATTTAAACGTGAACTATGCATATCTTTTCCGGGCATGATACAATGCTCTTTGTAAGTTTGGTGAATCAATGATCCCTTATAAAAATAGAAAGTTTAAGGAATTTTAGTGGTCTCTAATTAATAAGAGAGAGAATAAGTGTTCTGTAACTAATAAAAAAGAGAATAAATGAATTTTGTTTTAGATTTTTTTTTAGAATTAAAAATTTGATTTAATTATAAAAAGACAAAAATATTTTTTTAAGATTAGCTTTATTTAATTATTTTAAATAATAAAGATTTATATTTCAATTTAAAAGGATCAAGTTATTCTTATTAAAGATTACTAAAAAACCAAAAATATCTTTCAATATTAGTGTTGTTTAAATGTATATAAATTAGAAATTTTGAATTAATATTATAAAAATAAAAATTTTCATGTTTAAATTATTCTTTTAGGATTAACGTTATTGTATGAATTTAAAATGTTGTAATTTAAGTTTGATTTTAGAATAATAAAATACATTTCTAGATGAGTTAAAGATGAAAAAAATACTTGTAATACAATTAATAAGTTTATTTCCTTGAATTAGAAAGAAAAAAATTGAATTTGGTTTTATTAGAGTTAAATAAGCTATTTAGTATTAAATTTAACAACAATGCTACGTGTACACCTCTTTTTGCTGTACATCTCTATTCAAGTCCCAAACGAACATGTTTTTATAGTTGACAAGAACAGTTTTTAAAACTTGTTCGTTCTAATAGTAATATTTTGTTCGTGCACGAACATGTTTTTATATATACAACGAACATGTTTTTATAGTTGACACGAATAGGTTAAAAACTTGTTCGTTTGCTTTTAAAAACCTGTTCGTTTTAATAGTAAAAACCTGTTCGTTGGGATTTGGACAGAGGTGTACACCAAAAAAAGATATACACCAAGATTAATTGTAAATTTAAATAGTAATTGTTACAAAAAAATTAAATAGTAATTGCTTTTTTATGATTAGGGTTGTTAAATGGATTAGAAAATCAAATTCCAAATTTTAAAGTTATTAAATACTATTGTAGTTACTTTTCTTTATTGCCAAATAAACCCTTTTAATTTTATTATTATTTAGAAATTTAATTTTGTGAAATTATAGGGACTAGCAGGATAATTAAATTTTTATTTTTTTATTGTTTATGGAACTATTAACCATTTAAAGTTTGATTAAAAAAAGTCAAAAATATATTTTTAGTGCTAATTTGTCTAAAAATTTGCTTACATATAAAATTAGAAATTTGAATTTAATATTAAAGGTCACAATAAATATTTTAATAATTTTAAAAAAAATAATTAAATTCTAATTTATGTATAAAAGTAAAAATTTTATGAACTATTGAATACATAAGTGTCTAGCAGGTAGGCAAACCTTCCGCCCTGCCTAATGTTTATCCCTCCATTTTTTTTAAAAGAAAAATGATTAAATCGGTTAAGGGAAAATGCAATTTCACAAAAATTACAATAATTTATAACATATATTTATTAATTAATTAATTATTTTTTATTTTTTCAAAAAAAATATGAAAAAGGATAGTGAGCTAACCGTCCCACCACGCTGAAACTCCCGAATTAGGCATGTTTACTTATTGTCACAATCTTGAAATTTAGCTTGATCCATCTTTTTTTGCGAGGTAAGAGGATTGTGCGGCGTGTTTCGATTCCGTTTGACATCCATGTTCGTTAAATTAAATAAAAAAAATTATTTTTCATACATTAGTTTTTAATTAATTAATTAATTTTATTATTATCGTTATTCATTATTTTTTAGTTGCCATTATCATCATTATCATATTACCAGTATGTTCTTATATTATTATTATTTAGTAGTATGTTATTATTATTATTATTATCACAATTACAGCAACAAAAAGATTATTATATTTTTAGTTTATTGTCCGTAGTTAATTATTTTATTATTATTATTATTATTATAGAGAAAGTAGTTATTTATTAGAAATGCATTTTAAAAGTCAAAATTAATATGTTTATATATTTACGAGAAGAATTAATTTCTATGTCTTTATTAAATGTCTCATTAATTACTTTATGATTCACATAATTTATTTATATAATTATTTTTTATTTAAATTTTATGGACTACCAATAATCCAAATACTTTTATAACTTTAAAATTTTAAAAGGACTATTAATTCTTAAAACTTCTAGGGACCACCCTAAAACCCATCATCTTTTCCCCTTTATTCATTTAAAATAGCATACTCTTTATTTCAAATCTCTATGTAAACTAGCTTATTGTAGATAGTTTTTAAACTTTCTTCTTTAATTGTTTTAAACTATTAATCGTTGTTGAAATTTAAATAACATGCAACAATAAAATGTATTATGATATAATTTTCTAAGAATAATGATAGGTACCTATAATTTAAAATATCATATTTAACTTGATATCTATAATTACATATAAATAACATCTGTAATTATATATTTATAATATATAATATTATTCATTTAATTAATAAATAAAATCAAAATAAAAAAGTATTGCTATTTATGGTTATTATTAAAATTTTTTCTTTTCTAAATTATTTTGGTCTTTCCTGGGCTTGGCGTGGATATTTTCACTAGTTTATTTAAATTCATAATAATTGTTTAAATGAATAAGTAAACTAACTATTTAATTAATTCAAATTGACTGTTTTTATCCGTTTATGCTGACTATAACATGAATACTTTACCCTTCAATCAAACTACAATGTGAATGGTACCTAAAAAATAAGGCTTAGTTAGTTAAAGCCATTCAAAAGAGCACACCTAAAATGATCTGCTAGGAACACCCTAAACACTAGCCTGTTTAACTTCTAAGGGAATTCATGCCTGTTAGGAAGGTATTGCAGTTGTGAATTTAGTACAAAATTTTGAGAGGATTCATATAATTAACCCTTTATGCCGTTGTGCTTGTGCATGCATGTATATTCAAATTTCAAAACTATTAGCAAAAGTCATTTCCTCTTTATTGATATGTTTCACCAATTATAAATAAAGTTAATTTAATTGAACCAATTCATCCCCACCTTTATTAATATTCTTTGCATATCAATCAAAACTTGAACTGGAGCGGATTCAAATTAAAAGAAGGATGATAGATGCTATAAACATGACTTTGAAAACTAGTAAACAAAAGGAGAAAATTTAACAAAAAGGGAAAGCGAGAAAGTAATAAGGGTTAGCTTTGCCTTTAATACTAACTCATCAAAATTCTTGAGGCTTAAGTTTTCTTTTTCCCTCTCACTGTTTTCAAAATTTTTGTTACAACAAACGGTATCATTGACATTAGCATAGAGAAAATTATTTTTGCTATTTTATGGGGACCAAGAAAACCTTGCAAGGAAAGTAAGAAAATATGGTATATACTGGAGATCGATTATCATGATTTATTTGGTTTAGATTGATTATGATCTCAACTGCAACTAAACTATCTTAGACTAATGTCATTTTTACTTGGATTTATGAGTAATTATTATTTGTCACAAGTGTGGTTGTGCCTTACTGCCTTTACGTGTGTTGCATGATTTGATTCATTATTTTTCGTTTTTTTTTTTTGGTTAGGATTATTTTTCGTATAACATTCTTTAGAAGAACAAAATATTGGGTTATTGGCATAGATGTTAGTTCTTCTCTTGATCCAAATTATGTTATACACTTCATTTTACTTGTTTTTATCATTTTTCACCACTAATAATAATTAAGAAATAAAAATTGAATTTAATTTTCATGAAATAATATTGTAATGTAAAAGAGTTTTTAATGTGTAAATAAAATTGTTATTTTAAATTTTACTTCTTCAAAAGCCATTAATTTAATTAGATGGTTTAAAATTATGATTAATCTCTTCGTGCAGTGTTGACCTATTAGTCCCCAAATTTTAAATTGTACTAGTATGGTTAGCAGGTTAGCACGAGATTATAAATTAAAAAAGAAACGAAGATAAATAAGTGAAAATTACGAAAATGACCAAATTAATTCCCACCCTCCAAAGCCCCTTAATAATAATAAGCATAGTTCCCAATGCACAATATTAGCAGTTTGATTAATATTATTCCTTTGGAACCCTAGCTAATTGACTGAATTACTCATAACCCCTCTTGCTAAATGACATTGTGGTCCTTGGCAAGTTGGCATTCCCTTTTCCATTTGGGACATAACCCTTTAGAAGGGTATCCCTTGTTACCTTTTCCTCTAACACTGTCTTCCCAAGAGTCAACCAACTTTAATTTCTTCTTTTCTTTTCTTTGTTTTGAATTCTCCTTCATCAGAAATTCAAATTTTCTTACAATAAATCTATATGTACCATTGTACACATCTGTATATATCATTGAGCAACACAGAAAATATAAACATTAGCACATAAATTTATATTTTTCTGTGCTAATATTTATATTTTTCCGTTTTACTAAATAGTGCATATAGATGTGTACAATGATACATCTAATATTACTGATTTCCTATTAGTATTACACTGAGTTATAATGTTATATACTCTTTTTTAAGTAACTACCAAAAATAATTATAGAATATTTTGGAATGAAAAAGATTAATTTTAAAACATTTAAACGATAAAAATATTCTCAAAAGATTTATAATTTTGATAAAAATAATCAAATATTGACTGTTTTTCTTTTGGTTTTGTTAGCCACGTAAAACGTAATTATCTAAAGTTTTTTTTTTTTTTGTTATTTTTGTCAAAATTTAAATTTTTTTAGAGGTATTTTCATCGTATTGATAAAATATTACATATCTATGAAATATAAGAATTTAATTTTTTAAAATTCATTTCATTCTTTCTAATAATTTACAAGCTGGAAGTAGGGTCTCGGAACCATTTTCTTTTTACACTTATAGATTTCTCTTATTAACTATTTTCTAACTCTCTTAGCTTGTGCCTCAAAAAGGAAGAAATGATTTAATATTGATTGAAGCCTTGAAGGACAACATCTTGGAGGTCAGGCATAACAAATTAAAGTGAAGACATTGCCCTAATCTCAATCTGTAATAGTAGTAATTGATTAATTGTTAATTTACAAAGAGGGTGACTAATCAACCAGAGTTAGTTTGAATTATAACACAATTTAATGTATTGGTTAACAAGTCATGAATGAGTATAATTAATATTCATAGCTAGCCAGATCCGTCGCTTACACGATTTCCCATGAAATTGTATCTTATTGTAAACTTTAAACAAGATTACATTAATTAATACCCTTTCTGATCTTTGGATACGAAGTACTTTAAGCAAAATCAGAGCAAATGTTGCAAAGTTAACTAACATTTGCTCCATTAAAATATCATATTTGCAAATAGTAATTTTCTCTTTATTCTAAATTATTTTATTTTTTTCTTAAATTTTCTTATATCCAACTATTTTTATTTCCAAAATACTACGAGTGTATATAAAAAAAAATCAAACAATTGTTTCAATATCTTTCTGAAATTAGAGGATAAAGTCCGTTTTTTTCTTATGCATGTATCATTACTTAATAAGTGTCTTTTGTACATCTTTAATACTTGAAATAATTGTATATTTAATCAATTTAATAGATATTTAATTTTTTCATAACAATAAGTTCTGGATCATGATACTCTATTTTAATAAATTATAAAGGTAAATTTATTTTATAGGTTAACAATGTGCTTAATTATGTGATACTATATATAAGAAAATGTAATTTATCTTTGATTTTTTCAAAGGAGTAATTGCCAAAAAAATATTATTCCTATAAGTTATTATGTATATGTGTATACATATGTACGTATGGTATATATTTAATTAATAGATATATTTTATATTGTAACATTTATTTTATAAGAATAATACATTAATAACTAATTTTTTATTTACAATAATTTTAGATACACATCTATTTTATTCAATTAAGTCTAATAAAATTTTTTATAATAAAATATTATTTTAATGTTAAATAAAAATTTATTTTAGTATTATTTTTTTATATTATTTAATATTAAAATAATTTTCTATTTAATATAAAAAATAAATAATTTTATTAGATTTGATGGACTAAAATAGATTACAGAAAGCATTACCCTCTTATATTTACTTGGATATCTTTGTGAATGATTTAATTTGGTCATGTACCTTGCATTACCTTATCTCTTCCAAGTTCCAATAACACAAATTTAAAGAAACATATAATTCACTAATTTTAAAAATCTTGAATTCTAATTTGGTAATTAAAACCTAGTGTTCGTTCTTTCTTTGATAACACAATTTATAAATTAAATAAGATATTCTGGCACGTTAAAACATTATTTTAACATTTCATACATATATAATTCTCACTTAGCTAGTACAATGAGTGTGGTTACATAGATTGAATGACACATTGGTATCTTATTGTTGATGGATAAGACTCAAATGGTGCCCCTCTAAATAATTCTTTGACTAAATTTATAATAGATTTATATATTCTTTTTTTAAAAAAATAAATATCTAAGGAATTTATAATAAACTTAAAAGTTTTGAAAAAAGAATAAAATAATTATAAATTTAATGGATCAGTCCGTTTATCCGTCCAAAATTTCGAACTAGACGAACAAACCTCTTTATTTATTTATTTTTCTAAAAACTTAACACTTTTTTTTTCAATATTTTCTCTAGTTCTACTTAAAAACATGATTTATTCACTAAAAAATTTCTTTTTTAAAAGGTTTTTTTCCCAAAATTTTTCTTTTAGCTAAAAAATAAATTTTTTATTTAATTTTTTAAAAATAAATAAATAAACAAGTTAGAAAACTCCAATCCATATACAAATCGAACTTATACATGCTTAATACGGGATGAAGAAATCTAACCACACATATAACACATATAGTTATTTTTACAATAATATTAGATAATCAATAAAAATTCAGCTAACATTAATCAATAATTTAAATTGAATATTTTATTTTTTTAGATTTTGAATATTCTATTTCTAAAACAATATAAAGTTGGTTGATAATTACTTTAAGTTTCAGATATTTTATAATTTTTATTATAGACATTTCAATAGTAGTTACTAATATTATATTTTTTATTGTGTAAATTATTAATTAGAAAATTATTAATAATCTATATTTTTCTTATTTTTAGATGGCCTTCAACCTGTAACACTACAAGAGTGAAGAGTCATTTGGTTGTCATCATATCTGAATTTAATAGTGTGTACTTTGGGAAGAAACTAAAGAGTAATGATGAGTATAATAGCATAGGTTCAACCTTGAGTCTTGACATATGATTAGTAAGCAATCAGAATCCAAGCCCACATTATTTGTGTGCACCAAACTCACTCACTCTCTCTCTCTCTCTCTCTCTCTCACTACTAGACATGGTTTAACAACTTATGGATAGTACCTCCACTTACACCCAACACCACCATAACCATCAGCATCCAAAGAAGAAGAAGAACCTTTGTTCTCCTTTCCTTACTCTCACAACAACAACTTCCACTACTCCAAACAACAACCCTTTCTCCATTCTTCTCTTCTACTTCGCCAACTCCCTCACAACATTCTGCTTCAACAGGATTCACTGCTGCACTCATGCTCTAGCCATAACCAACCCTCCCATCTATGCTTCTTCTAATATGGAGGACCCTCTCACCAATCATATTCAACCTTCCCAAAAGGGAAATGCTGCAAACAAAGACACTTTTGCTGATTTGATTCACCAGAGTGATAGTAAGGGTTGTGAGAGCACTCCTTCTTCTTCTTCTTCTAGCTCAGATTTTCTCTCATCTGAGACAAATACCCGTGATGTAGAAGAACAAGAACAAAGTCCAAGTAGTACTGAGGAATCTTCATCTTCATCTTCTTCTTCTGTACCTTCAATGGGGTGGCCGGTTAAGGAAATTGCTGCATTAACCTTGGAGAATCAAGATGCTAAGAAAAAGAAGCAATTGGAGAATGGGGTATTTGAGAAACAAGAAGCAGTATCAGGTATTCATTTTTTTCTGCTTTATGCAAAGAATGAGAAAGACCTCTTTCTAATTTATGCCGCATATATGTTTTCTGATTTGGCTTTTGATTGTGTGTGTGTTTAGAGATTGAGATGATGAAGGAAAGGTTTGCAAAATTGTTACTTGGAGAAGATATGTCAGGTTGCGGAAATGGGGTCCCTACAGCATTGGCTATCTCAAATGCCATAACTAATCTTTGTGGTTTGTATCAAGAAAAGAATGCACTTGTTTGCCATTTTGATTATTTAGTTGATCTGCAATTGTTATCCTCTGATGGCTTTGTTTTGAACAAAATGTAGCTACATTGTTTGGGCAACTTTGGAGGCTAGAACCTTTGCGACCGGAGAAGAAAGCGATGTGGCGAAGAGAGATGGAGTGGCTTCTATCTGTTAGTGATCACATAGTTGAGCTCATTCCTACTTGGCAGACCTTTGCAGATGGAACCAAACTTGAGGTACCATTATATACTATGCAAATCATTTTGATTTCTTTTGGTTATGAAGTTTCTGATGATGTATTTTTCGGCTATGGAGATTTTAATTCTTTAACCCCATTTGGCATTTGAAAGGCAAACTTTGATATAAACATTAGTAATTGTTTGCACATTACCTCTTATGTCCTGTCAAGTTAAAATTGAAATGGTTTAGTTGTTGGTAATCATAGACTCAAATAGTGAAATTTGAATTCAAAAGTTGAAAATGGTTCATGGTTGTACATAGTCATGGAATGCAAAAATGGTTTAGTGTGTGACTTTAAATTGAATCTGAAGGATGCTTACTTTATTGGTTAAAGTTATCTTTTCGAATGTGAATCAGGTCATGACTTGTCGACCGCGCTCGGATCTTTACGTCAATCTTCCGGCTCTGCGTAAATTAGATAACATGCTTCTTGTAAGATCTACAGCACTAAATGTACTTAATTAGTCCTTTTTCAAAATTGGCCACTCATCAAGGTTTTGGCATTTTTCTATAGGAAATTCTTGATAGTTTTGTCAACACAGAGTTCTGGTATGTAGACCAAGGTGTTTTATCCCCGGATGCAGACGGTGTTTCTTCTTTTCGACAAGCCCTTCAGCGACAGGAGGAGAAATGGTGGCTTCCCGTGCCGCGAGTCCCTCCTTGTGGCCTTAATGATAATGCAAGGAAGCAGTTGCAGCACAAGCGTGATTGCTCGAGCCAAATACTGAAAGCTGCAATGGCCATTAATAGCATTACTTTAGCCGAAATGGACATCCCTGAGTCCTATTTGGAATCTCTTCCAAAGGTATCAATCAATGATGATTATTCTAGTCAAATTATTTTAAGACATAATGACATATTTGATCAAGTTAACATAATAATTGTCAAGTTGCTGATCAAACTATTTGCTTTTTTTTTTTTTTTCAGAATGCTAGAGGCAGCTTAGGCGATGTCATTCATCGTTACATCACCTCGGATCATTTTTCTCCTGAGTGTTTGCTAGCATGCCTTGATTTAACTTCTGAGCATCAAGCCATAGAGATCGCGAACCGAGCCGAGGCTTCCATGTACATTTGGCGAAAAAGGATCAACACAAAGCCTGCCAATAACATCACTACCAATGGCAGAACTAGTTCAAGAACATCATGGGAAATGGTCAAGGATCTGATGGTTGATGGAGACAAAAGGGAATTGTTCTCAGAGAGAGCAGAAAGCCTTCTGCTGTCTC
>JASCZI010241711.1:27438-38428 GCA_036250425.1 Stylosanthes scabra
AAACCAGTCGAGGAATTGATCTTAACTCAAAGAGATGTCAAGCCATCATCTCTATGAAGCAGTTGGAATCATTAAAAGAAATGCAAAGCCTAAAGCGGACGGCTGACAGCACTCTCAAGATTCCTAGCAACCTCTACAATAAAAGCAGCACCGCTGTTCAAACTCATGAAGAAAGAAGCAGAGTTCAAGTAGATAGACGAATGCGAAAGAGCTTTCAAAAGCTTTAAAAACTACTTGGTGGGACCACCAACCTTGATAAAGGCGGAAGAAGAAAAACCTCTTGTTCTCTACTTGGCCGCCACAAAAGAAGCAGTGGCCGGAGCACTAGTAAAAATCCCTCGCAAGAAGAGAGAGATTAAAAAAAAAGAAGAAGAAATGAACCCCAAGAGAGCTTGTTAACCAAGTCTCTTAAGGTTCAGGGGGCAAATAAGTGCCATCATTACTATGACACGTCAGCAAAAGGAAAACAAAAACGTCTCCTTAAAAAGCGATCAGATCAAACAACGACACGTAACACTTCACCCCGGGAATAAAAATACATTAACTTCCGAAGAAGGTTACATGTAACTACCCGGAAAGAAGATTGTTCGCGCCTTCATAGAAGAAAAAGACACCTTCCGAGAAGAGGCCGATAAAGTTGCTCGAAAAGAATGCCATGAATGCTCTTGAGAAAAAGATTGAGAAAGAAACATCAAAACTTCCCGAAAAAAAGATACTAACACCTTCTTAAAAGAAGCGTTAAAATACCTTCCGAAAGATCATAAAGAGAATCAAGCAAAGTACCCAGAAACATTGAATGAAAAAAATAAAAAGCTACTCGGAAGAATGGACAACGCCCACCCTCCCGAGTGGGGGCAATGTTACGGACCGGCCCCAAGGCCCAATCCACTTGAATAGAGGCCATAAGTAATAAGGCCCATGGAGGAGAAATCGAATCATATTTGGTAAGATATGATATGATCACGGCAGATCGCATACGTATCTCCACCACCTAACACTATATAAGCAGGGGGCAACACCCCCTCAAGGTACGCGTTCTCTAAACACTTCCCCCCATATTTGACCTAGAGCTCCATAATCCTAATTTTGGATCTCTAGGGCTATTCTTCACATACATCAATTCCCTTTCTCGGCAATAGCTCTCGAACTCTTCCGGGTGCTTCACCCCTCGGAAGACACATTCTCTCTATCTTGTTCTCTTTGTCTAGTCCCTCACACTGAAAAGTCCTTTGGAAAATCGTTAAGTATTCCCATACTTAACAGAACCTATAAGTAGAATTGTTTTTTCTTTGAGTTAAACCCTATTTTAGTCTTTGAGCTTTGTTGTTTGAATCAGAATGAATTTTAAAATTCTAACTACACCATTTTTGTTCTGGAAATTGAAAAACTTGTACCATTATGCTTTTAATATTGTTTTAATGACTATTTAACTATAAATGAAGAGTAGTTTCGTGTTGTCCAATATAAAAATGCCAAAAACAACTCTTATGTTACTCACGAAATTAGCGAGAATTAAAAAAAAAGTCATAGATTAATTTGCTACAATTTTTTAATGTCAAAACTAAAATGGGTTTAACTTTATTTTTAGTCACAGCTTGGGTTTTTTTGGACATTGCTAAGGCCTTTTGGCCCAGCACAAACAGAAAGACAAATCAAAATCAAACAATACACATACAACCGAACCAAAAAAAAAAAACAATACACATACAATACACCATATGGATATGAGAATTTTTTTTTTTTTGGATCAGTTATGAGAAAGCTTCTTAAATACGCACCTAATATTATCTACCTCTTCGGCAAAGTTACCAAATCCTAATCCTAATCCTAATGCTAATAATGTCTCCTAGTGTTATATACCTCTTGAACAAAGCCACCAAATCCTCCTAATATAATAAATGCTTGGAAACTTTTCCCATGTATCACGTTAGAGGGATGTTATTCAATGTTACATTTGGTTTTCTGTATACCCGGTAAGTTTTGTCGATTTCCAAAAAGCAAAATTTCGACAGTGTCCCATTTTAGCCAAACAAAATGTCCAGAATGGACACCTCAAAAGATTGGGCCTAAGAATTTTGTTTTAGCCCATTAGTGAACCAATTTTGGATACTGCAGCTTCAACCCTAATTTTTAATTAGGGAAATTTTCACACCCATTTATAAGCTCAGAATACATAGTTAAACTCCCGCCGCCTGGTGCCTGGTGTATCTGAACTTTGTGAAGAATAATCATATATTGTTTTTCAGTAAATCTTTTTTTTGTATATTTCCTTCTCCAATGTTGTTGTGGTAAGTTAGTTAAACAATTTCATTTCACAAAATTTTACCTTTCGTTTCAGGTAAGTGGCTTTGAATTGATAATAATATTTATTGAATAAATTTATTATAATAGTAAAAATAATAATATAAACCTAAATAAAATTCATTATAATAATATTATTATATATTTATAAATATATTTATTGGATAAATTTATTATAAAAATAAAAATATAAAATAATTTATTATAATATTATTAGTATATATTTATAATGATTGTTAAAAAATATTTTAGTTAAATAGATTAAAGTGTATGTTATTTAATCTTAGAGAGAAGAAGAGTATATATTTTAGAAATAAAGAAAAGGGAATGTATTTTAACATCTCCGAAAAAATGAGTGTATTTTTTTTCTTTTTTTATTTATGTATTTTAAAATGTAATGCATACTTATTTTCTTCGTTTTATTTATATCATTGAGTCGGAAGCCGCACGGAATATATAAACCAAGCTGCCTCACAAAGAGGAAAGGGCCCAAACTATCATGGCTTACAATGTTGACCAGTATTAGGACTAATACATAGAGCCTATGGGAAAGAACAAAAGGTAATCATGACCATTCCTGAATAAAGGCTGAAATCTCAACGGTTTTAATAACTGAAACATCATGTTACAAGCAATCAAAGTGTAACAAGAGAAACGCTTCCTAAATGCTTCCTCCACTGTATTTGAATGAATGCTCGTTTTATGCTTTCCAAGGCAGAGGCAAAACGCTGAGGCCACAGGGACCAATCAAGGCCCACCATGGGATCAACTTCAAGTCTTCAACGCCCGCCTTCAAACGTTGTTGCTTCTAAGCGCCAGGAGCAAAGCCAACGGATTTTTTTTTTTAATTTAGATAAAATAAATTTTTTATTAACCAAAATAATTAACTTTTTAAAAATTTACCATTTTGTGCAACACTAGGTCGTAAAATTGCAGTAAGCGACATTGGATGAGCAGAGGTCGATACATTGGATGCTTATGGTCCCATGGATCGAATTGGAACGAAAAATAGATATAATTTTATTATAAGTTAGACGTTCCAAATTTTAAATTTCATACTTTAAATAATTTTAGTTATTATTTTTTTAAAATTGATTTCAAATTTTTATATTTTATATTTTTTAATATAAAAAAATATTTGTAATCCAATTTGGATCGATTCGAAATACAAAATAAATATAGCTTTTATAATTAGGGTGTTTCAAATTTTATAAAATAAAATTAGATAATTAAATAAAGTAAAAATATTAGTATGAAAGAGTATTTTCATTATTGAAGTAAAAATAAATTAAAAATAAATGTTAGTTCCAAATTTTAAAATTTTTGAAAACCTAAACCCTAAAATACTCTTCATTGTTGAAAGAGAGAAAATCATAAACACTAAGAATTGAATTTATTTATTTCAAAATTCTATCTTAATTAATATTTATTTATTCTTAATTCCAAACAAAACAAAACAAATATAAATTACTAAATTATTCTAAATACATTATTATTCTACCCACCTAACATCAAATAAACGACTCATAATCACATATAATACAATTTTTCTATCATCTATAAAATATGATCTCATCTTTTAAAACTTTACAAATTTATAATCCTTCCTAAGAAGTTACCAAAACGAAATTGTGCTAATATATCTTCATACATAAAAATATGTAAAAATCTAAGTGGAAAATCAATTAATTAACATATGTAACAAAATGAAAAAATAAAATAAAATGTGTGAGTTTTATGGAAATCATAAATATTCCGATTAAAATGAGTCGAGAGTTTTAAATATTGGTTGATTGAAAAAAAAAAAAAGGTACACAAAGTATAAGTTAGTGCCGCGACTTGTGCCATGGGACTAGAAGCAACCAAGCAACCAATGCCGCAACTTCTGCTCACATTACTGCTTGCATGCAGGAGTGACTAGGCCAACGTTCTCATACTTAATATCGCAAACACTGCTTGCATGACTGATGTAATTGGGTCCCCCAATAATGGAATTTATTTTGGCAAATTTTCATAAATTTATTTATTATGGTTAATAATATATTTATTTTATTTGAATAAAAAAATCTCAAAGCCAATGGGGCAGCAACCAGCTAAAAGCCTATTCTCCTTGCCGAAGAAGATAATTTAGAGCACAGATCTTGAGGGAGTTTGCTCTTTCAAGCAGAAGAGAAGAGAATGAAAAGGTGATTGTCCTCGGAATTATGTTGGCTCGAAGGTGCTTGTCCATGTATTACAACGCGAAGAAGGAACTGGAAGTCATTTCATAACACCAGCTGTTAGCTCTAGTTAATTTACTAGAGTTAGTTTATTTGTACTGTAAGTTAGCTTCAGTTAGTTAGTTAGGACTCTAATTAAGTTAGTTATCGGTTAGTTAGTTGTAGACTTGTAGTTGCAGATACAGTTAGTCTCAGAGTATGTATATATACATGTAACTTCATTCAATAAACTCATTTTCTATTGAACTCAATTACACCGATTTCTAGTTTTCTCTCATCTAACATAACATGATACCAGGAGTAATTCTTGAATCTTCATGAAGCTTCGGCAACATTCTTTTGGTTTGCTAATGAAGAAAAAGATTGTCACTCATTTTCTTTTTTTTTTTTTTTTCTTTTTCATTTTCTTTTTCTTCTTCCCATAACTGAATACAGCAGCAATGGAAGGAGGAGATCGAACGGTGGAAGAGATTTATGACAATTTCAAGGGTTGAAGATCTGCCATCATCAAAGCCCTTACAACTGATATTCAAGATTTCTACAAAGAAATAAACAAGCTAAAGAGAAGTCCTCAGTTTCAAACAATAGTGGCAGCAAATCTAAGTCCAGCTCCAAAGCGCGATCTTCTAAGTCACAAGGTAGACAGTTAAAGGCATTCCAACTAAAGGACAAGAAAGGTGCTTCGTCCAATAATAATATGTAGAAGGAGATTACAAATTTGGGAAATTAAGTTGTACAATAAACCCACACATGTGTTAATGATACAATAACACAAAATAATCGTAAGTTAATCTCTTAATTAATTCATGATACTGTTTTGAAAATGGTTAGAGTTATGTCTGAGGTTCCTTTGAAGTTGATAATTGAGAAGAGGATATGAGATATCACTTGCACTCAATCACATTGGCTGGGTGGATCGAAGACCTCTGCCCTGTTATACATAATGGAATATATTAACATGTGGAATCTGAATAATTACTATGTGTTCATAACACGCGGCGGAAGTAATTAAGTAATCCTTAATTGATCTATTTTGTGTTTAAGATTTTATTCAAATAATATATAGATCAGATCTAAATACTTGAATAGTAAACGAAAGGTTTTGTCCTTCGAACGTACGAAGGACTATGCGTATCCACACCGAGACTGAGTTTTGCTATCAATTCTTTGATCAATGAAAAATAATTGAGAAATCTCTTGCAACTCTTTGCAACCAGAATTCTTCACTAAAAATTAGACTTGTATGTTTGTATGTGTAGAAGTAAATGAATGATACTTCATCGAATGAATGCTTCTACTAATGTGCACACCTGTGTCTAATTTAAATCTTTGAAATCTGATATGATCTTATCTTATCTAGTTTCAGATTGAATCTTATCTAGTTTCAAATTGAAGTCTTATCAATTTGAAACAAATTGAGATGGGATCTTATCCAATCTTTAAATTTAAAACAGATAGGATCCTATCCAATCTTTTAAATTTTAAAACTCATTGTAGAATAACAGATTATTCTTAACCACCACTTAAATACTCTCAATTATCATAATATTATTATATTATTGGTGCTAGCAAACAATATAATAATATTTCATTTGAATTAAGATAATTATCTATTTGATCAAATCAAATAATAATTTAAACAATTCTTTAACAAAGATCATAACACTCGTTAGTGTGTGACCCCATAGGTTCAACACTAAGCGGGTAGTAAATTAGTCATACTAAATTTACTAATCGAGGTTGGCATCTAGCAACACTCCTTGACGACCCGATAGTATGAAGTAATTTTACTATTCAGAACCATTGAATAACAAAATGTAATTTCTTCCATCTTTCCAGCTATTAATTAACCTTTAGAGTATGGTTTAATTGTCAAACTCTAACTTGTTACCAATATTTATAATGAACTGATGAATGACTCAAGAACTCATTTCTTTATTCATTCAATCTCCTTGGCCAATGCTTTTCTTTAATTCAGTCATTATAATCATGAGCTCAAACTCTTTACCGAGAGTTGATGGATTCCTTATTGACTATTCATTAATTTTACAAGCATTTAAATCATACCCAATATCCATTCAACTAGCACCCTAGGGTATTAGGTGTTCGGAATCAAAGTATAAAAAATACATTGTTAATTATTATGATAGTCGCAGGTCAAAGGAAATTCTAATACATTGTTTATCGTGAGAATATCCTATTGACAAATATACAGTAATCATAACCATTAGGAATTCTCAGAGTGAGTCAGTTCAATGGTCATATCTCTATATGCACCATCTATATATATAATTTAATAATTGAGATCTATTAATATTCATCTAATGAAGACCATTATATATATATTGATCTATCCGGATTATTAATGTCCGTTTTGATAATCCTATGACCAAGAATATTTTAAATTAAATTATAAAAGATTTATCTCTCAATATTATGATCTCAATCATAATGATAAATCTCTAATTTTAATCAAGGACATTATTGTATTAACTCTTTAATACATATAATTATTATAAATTATCTTACAATTTATTCCGACAAAATCTTCATATGGAACACCATGTCGAATCTTTATTTAAGAAGTATAAATGAAAGAATTACGTAGAAATTAAATGTTATATAACATATTTTTAATGATTGTTTAATGTTATAAATGAAATAATGTCGTTTTATATTATCAAATATGAAAGGTAAATTACACATCACCCATGAAAGTAGAAAAAGTTAAATCGGAATTAATTTGGTGTTTTTTTTTTTTAAAATTTTGGAGACTAAAATGATGCGATTATAATGAATTTCAAAAACCATTTTAATGCATATATCAAATCACGGGAACTAGAATGTAGTTTATCTCACTTTGAAAACATTGGGGGAGCTTAATCGAACTCCCCATCATGAATTTAGCCAGCCAACTCTTCCACACAAACATTCATTCAACCACCACATAACAATACTAACTTATTAGCAGTTCCAGATTTCACATGAAGGAACTTAGCCAACCATTTCTTGTCCACTCCATCATTGAGTTTACTGCTACCTCTGCCACCATTCCAATAATTCTCCCAGAATCCATTTCAACAT
Organism: Stylosanthes scabra; assembly: GCA_036250425.1. Taxonomy (NCBI): domain Eukaryota; kingdom Viridiplantae; phylum Streptophyta; class Magnoliopsida; order Fabales; family Fabaceae; genus Stylosanthes; species Stylosanthes scabra. The sequence goes on from JASCZI010241711.1 coordinate 35,043, forward strand.
TTTCGATATTTTGTACTTCTAACTTTTAATGTTGGAGAAGCCAATTCTGTAATTAGTTTCAACAAGACGATGACACTTTAATAATAAATTTGTAAAATGGTAACATATAATATTAAAAGGAAATAGGCCACGTTAACATCATGTGACACAGTAAAGATTCTATGTCAAGGGGGTAAATCGTAATAATAATATCAATAATAATTCCTTAACCCTTATCTTGAAAAACAGAAAATTGTTGGAATATAAGTGGCAGGCATCGGCATCAAGCTGTTCAGAGTGGACCACAGCACTCTATATTTGTTTACATATAAATATATTAACATTGCTCAATGAAGAAAAGGAGGGTGGATAAGGATGGATATGGAATAATGTAATACGTAACCTTAGACAATAAATCCTTTAATTTGGAACTATTGGAGTGGACCTGTTTGATAAGCAACTGTTTGTTTTCCGTCTATATATTACATACATTTGTTATTGTGTGGACAAGAGTACTGACAATATCCCAGTTAGATGAAGTTAGATATGGTTCATGAACCATGGGCCATGGCTTTCAGAGTCAGAATATTTTATTACTGTTCCCATTACTGCAACGTTTACGCCCAATCAAATTAAAGTGCAGCAACAATGTCTTAATTAAAGATTCTACAACAGTAGTGGCCTCACTTCTTTCGGGCTTTGAGCATGTTCAGAGGACAAACCTTTATAGGTAGTGTTTGGGGAGATCTGAAACTAACTAAAATTGGGAGATTGAGACTGAAAGATTGAAACTGAATTAAGTTTATTGTTGTATTTTGTTTAAAATTTATTAGGAAAAAGAGACCGAAAGATAGATAATAAATTAAGTTAAGATTTTAATTTTGATGCAATCCGATCCATGCATTTATGTGACTTTAGAAGTAGTGAGTTTGAAAATTAATTACTTTTGATGATGTGGTAACACTTGATTTGATGCATGTGTAAAACTCTTTTATATTGATGGTGCATGGAAATTAAATTCTTAAGTTAACAGAGGAAAGACAAAAATTAATATTGCAAACTTTAATGTTAAATAAAGGTATTTGATGAAAACAAAATTATTAAAGTTTCAGTCTCAATCCCTAATCTCTACTAAGTGGAGGTACTGAAAATACTAAAATTTTAAGGACTGAGATTGAAAATTTAATTCCAGTCTCTCTCCAATAAACACAATACTGTCTCCTAGTCTTAATACCGATTTCCGTTATCAGGTAGCGTTTGATTTTGAGTACTGAGAGTGGGATTAGGAGATTGAGATTCTGTATTATGTTTGATGGATAAGATTGAAACTAAAATTTCAATCTCAGTCCCAAAATTTCAGTATTTTCAGTATGGATTGAAAGACTGGGGAATGTAATTGAAACTTTAATTATTTTTTTAACTCAAATATAATTGCTTAACATTAAAATTTATTTCCAATACTAATTTTTTATTCTTCCTCATCAACTTAATTTAATTTTTATCTCTTAATTTCTATCTCCTAATAATAAATTTTAAATTAAATATAATAATAAATTTAATTTAATCTTAATTTTTCATTGTTGATTTGTAAGTCTGAATCTTTGAATCTTGTTCTCTCTCTAAACGCACCCTAAAGATTAGTAGGCTACATATGCCTCATGGATCAGCACTATAATTGATAAGGCCATTACTTTCAAACAAATGAAGGATACATCATGAAGATTTATTTGATGTTAAGGATAATATTAGATGTGTGATTGTACATATTTTGACACACTATTTAATAATAAAAAAATGTAAATATTAGTATAAAAAAATATAAATTTATATGCTAATGTTTATATTATTCTGTGTTATTAAATGGTGTGTATAAGTATATATATGATACACATAAATTTATTCTATATTTAATTAAAAAACATGAGACTCACGTGATTCTCTTTATTTTAACTCTCTTTCAATATTCTCTACATACTTGCACATCTGTATATTTTTACTTTTTTCAATATTTTCTTCATACTTGTACGTTTGTACGTGAGTAGACACCATGGATAAAATTAAGTTGGCAATTGAATTAAAAAAAATTGGCTATACATCGTTAATTTCATCTATATTGATGTATATTATATTTAGAGCTTAATTTTAATATATGGATAGCCTAAAATGTTTTACATAGTTATCCAATCAGATTTATATAGTTATATAATCTTAGAAATAGTAGGTTTAAAAATTAATTACTTTTGATAATGTGATGACACTTAATTAAATATATGTGTAAAATTCTTTTAGACTAAAAGTTTATGAAAATTAAATTCTTTTTTTTTACTATATCTCAAACAAATTGAACTCACAAAATATAATTAGATTGAATTTGCTATATATCTGCACATATGTTAGAAATTTCATACTAATTCTATATTAAAAATCATATTAATTAGCTTCTGTTCATAGAAATATATATTTAATATAAAAAATTTTATTATACTCTTATTAGTGTGTTTTTTTTAAAGGTGGTTTACTCAATTATAATGAAGTAAAATATAAGAGTTTCTATATTTAGGACATAAATAAAAAAAATATGGATTCTGATACAAATACTCGACAAAAGAGTAAAAAGAATAAACTAACGAAGAGAAAGGAAAGTAAAACACAACAAAAAATTGTAATAATTAAAGATTGAGTAATGCTAGGTAACCAACAATATATTGGCCAACAATAACCAATAAAAATAGATCATCTAAAATATTAAATTGATCATTTAACATAATATAATCAAATCATCCAAACACAAATATGTGAGCATCCAAACAAAAACAAGTGATCATGTAAATAGAAGCAAATGATCATCCAGAATAATTTTAAATTTAAATTTTAAAGGTAGAGAACAGTGATGACGCACATGAAAGAGGGGAAAAAGAAGGAGAAGGATTCAATGGCGGTAAAGGGAGGAGCAACCACGGCCAAGCAAAAACAAGAAGATGAGGGAGAGAGATAGATCGCAGAAAAAGAAGAACGAGTACACAAAGTAAAGAGAAGAATCGAGAGAAAGAGGGAGCCCGTGTCTCTCTTCGTCCTTTCCGGTCATGGTGTTGCTGCGGAGGAGTGTTGTTGCGTTGGAGATTCTGTAAAGGAAGCTTTTGAAGACACAATGGTGGTTAGCAAGAAGTTAATGATAAAGAGGAGAAAGTGGATCTAAAGATGGATAGATTTAACGATGGAATTAGGTGAGGAGAAGAAGCATTGTGAAGCAAATGCAATGGTGAAGTCTGCAGGTTGAGATTGGGATTGGCACTAGGGTTTGGTGGTGGTGAATGATGCAAGTTCTTGATGACTGGTTAATTTGGCAATGGTGAAGAATAATGAATGGTGGTGTTGAAGGAGAAGAAGGAGATGTTGGTCTCTGTTGT